>BQNB010152838.1:0-14000 GCA_026074375.1 Tanacetum coccineum
TGATGTCATCAGCACAATTATAAGTTCATCTTTACATTAGGCGGGAGCACATGATAGCAACGAAATCCCTATCATACTGACCGCTTTTGAATACGACTGACCTATGTAACGTGCAACAATAACCAACATGTAAAAGGGAACCTAAACAGACAGACTAGATTCTTGTATGCGGATTTTGTAGGATTAGCTGTTGCAATCGACTAAAAGCATTAAACGCGTTTTTTGTTCAACGACCTTAGTTGATTGGAACAATCGTCCATACACCCACCGAGTAGAAAAGACAGCCTGATCGTGTAGCCCAATAATATGAGATAAGAAAAAGTATCAATTTTTTTGCGGATCATCATCGTTTCAAGCAATATCAAAAACAAAAAAAATACAAAAAAAAGAAATGATGTGCTTGCATACCTGTATAAAAAAATTTGCTTCGAGTTATGACCAGACACATTTATGTTTGTCCAGAACTGTACACTGCATATATATGCACCTGTAAGAATGACTACACACTCATAGTCGCCAACGATCATTTCTGCGTTCAAATAATCAGTCAACACTAAAAAGAAATTGAGTTTAAGCAACACGATTAATGACCTCCGTTGCTGAATTTCAATGTTGTTGACTGATACTTTGAACACAGAGCTGGTCATTGGAAATACACACCCAAGAATGATTCCAAAAGCGAGAGAACATGTGCATTTGACATCAGACACACACAATCCATTATTTGAGTATACGCACAAACAATGGTTAACTCATTTCCCGAATCATTTAGATTGTAGGTTCATCCATCCATGACCATGACCCCAAAAAATTACACGTTCAGTTATTTAAGACAATGAACACCTAATGGTTACCAAGCTAAGATATAGTCCTCAACAACTTCAATTCAAATTGCTTATACTCATTATAGCCATATCAATACATATGCAATTTTGTGCCTTTTTAGTTTAAGTTCCACAAAAGACCGTAAACAAAAATAGAATGTCGATTCACAAAGAACGATGGAAAACCAAAGAGGTTGTGGCGAAAAAATATGTTGCACTAAAATACTTGTCACGACATTCTCTTCGCTTTCACATCATTCTTTAGTGGGACACATTCAATCAATGGTCGGTGCCTTTTTTAAGATTGAATTCCTCGTTACGTTCATATAGCTTTTTGCATAACCAATCGGGTTATGTCCTGCAATAGAACAATTCATAACACAAAAATGGAGCTTATACTCATGTTAACAGTGAAATATGTCAATGGCACATAATTTTTTGTCAATGGCACATAATTTTTTGTTATGAGCTATTGTATTGCAAGACGGGACACGACTATTTACGATATCAGTTAAACGAACGCATCAAGAGTCTGATTATTTTGCAAACACAGAAACCGACTACTGAGGAACATAATGAGACACATGAACGAAAAAAACATAAGAACCCACCTTTAAGGGTGACCACATAGGAAATTTTTTTAATCCAAGATGCTTAAAGGAACTTTTTTCAAAACTGTGGCTCAGATCTGCAAGGAACAAATACCATCGTCAAACATGGTCCATGGCTGCAACCACAGAACATAGTGGTTACCTTGCCAAAAGAAAAACACGGGCAATGACATTTTAGCAACTGTGACACATATACCAATCATCATCGCCAGGCTGATCACACACATCAGTGAAAACATACTGCCAACACCAGCCCATACGACAATAACCAAATCTCATACCAATACCAGCCATGGCTGCAAACTTGATCTTAAACACGTTGCCCCGCCAAGACACCGGTACACAATCGTTATTATTATTATATAAACACTCAATAGTTGGCTAAAACAACGGCCCATTCAACGGCTAAAGAAACAACCAATACTCATACACCAATCATCTCTAAATCATTCAAAGCATACAACAATTCAACAACACAAAAAGTATAAGACTAATAGCATTCATGGCTGCCACACAAACAGCCAATCTGAATAACTACAAAAACGCAGGAGCACAGCGACACAAAACAAAAACTGCCAATACTTATATACCAATCAACTCCAAATCATTCATAGCATACAACAATGCGTCAACACAAAAATATAAGACCAAGAGCATTCATGGCTGCCACACAAACACCCAATCTCAATAACTACAAAAAAATGGTAAACCAATCCAAACCCCAACAAATCTCAAACAACCAAAAAACACAAAGCTTACGTGACAAAACCACCTAACATGCAAACCAACACAATCAGCAAAACGCCTAAATCAAAACCCCAACATATGATAAGTTCCCGTAGTAAACTTTCACAAACTACCCAAATCATACTAAAAATTATACATGCAAAACAACTATGAACCACCAAAAAAAAAAAAAACAACATACCAACTCATCGATGCACCAAAAGCATAACCCCTAACATAATCGCGGCACAAAACCTACAAATTAGTCTTCGTTAAAAACAAAATTTACATGTAACTGTAGCACAATCAGTAAAGATATCGAAAAATGTGTCGGAGCGTATTCCAGAAGATATGTGTATGTGTGTGTTCGGTACCATCTATGTTGTACATGTCTATATATTTAAAAAGAGAAAAAAGAAACACGGGCCCAATATTTTTTGGGCGAGCCTAAAACACCGGAGCCCAACAAACAACACAGGAGCCTAGCGACACCAAAACGACGTCTTTCTGGCCGGCTTTTGAGTGTTTATATAATTTAGTAATTCGTCATTGCGATAATAGTGATACAATGTATTCGGAATATTAGCTAAGGTGCTCTTTATTTATAAAAAAGTTGTCATATGAGGAAGGAAAAAAGTATTTGTACACACACTTGTGTTTGAAATGATGAACGATCTAACTGAAGCCTAAACTACATCGGTTGATAGTTTACGATCTTGACATAAAGGCAAGAAGATAAAGGGTGGTGACGTATTTAGATAATTTTCAATTAGTTGGTAACTGAATGATATATAACTTAGGGTGCTTTTAATATATGTATATGAGAATAGAGGTATGCGAGTTAAAGTCATGCACGGTGTTTGTTATAAGGTAACAATTATATCAAACCTATAGTACTTACCCAATATGATATAAGAGGGTATATATATATATATAACTATCAATCTATCATTTCTTCTATTATTTTTACTCTTTAATACAAATAATTTTTATTTTGATTTTTTCTTTCTCTACTCACAAAGTGTACTAACATTTCTTCTATTATTATTACACTTTAATACAAAAAAAATTAAAAATTTGAATATTTTATCTTACACTACCTCACAAAGTGTAAAAATAACCATAGACTAAAATAATCGATTGTGTTTTTGTGTTTACAATAATGTAAGTCGGGCTATGTATTTATACTAAATACATACTAAATAAGTAAGCAATCCAAACCCTAAAATCATAATGGACCCAAACCCCACAATTAGAGTTTTGAAGGCCGAATCAAGTCAACAGACAACGGTCAACAGTGCAACAGTCAACAATCAACAAGTCAACAGTCAAAATTAACATAACTTAGTCCATCTAATACTCCCGTGGCAGTTTGAGGCGTCAGACCTTTCGAACGTAACTAAACGGAACATATGTTGAAAGAAGCCCTTCATCTTATCATTCTTCATTCTGTCACTTCGTTGTTCTTTGTTGGATATATCAAAATCATAAACTGTATTTTGGCGGCAAAGTTGTTTCAACCTTGGGCGAATGGCTTCCCTCCTTTGGCGTGACCGTTTTTTTTATTTTCGTCATGGCTTGCTTTGGGGGCCTTTAGGTAGGAACAAACAATTTTACGACCAACAATTTGAGGAAAAGAACAACAACATCATCCGCGTTAAATCAGCAAAGAGTAAAGACTGATAACATAATTTTTTTTGGTTTGATGGCTAATAACATATATTAGATCAGTGTTATGACGGCTATATTTTTTGTTTTCTAGGGTTTTTACTTTGAATTGGATAAAAAGAGTACTATTAAAACACAAAAATTATAACGGTGCGAAAAAAGTAAATAGGTCGGTGATCCATCTGAATCATCAACAAGTAGCCGAATGTACCGGGAAGGATAACTATTGTTGTTGTTGGGTTACATAAACCTAAAGCTCTATATCCATGTAAAATAACAATGTAAAATAGCAAAGATAATATATTATCGATTGTGTTTTTGTGTTTACATAATGAAGATTGGCTATGTATTTATACTAAATACATATCTTAATAAGTAAGCAATCCAAACCCTAAAACATAATGGACCCAAACCCACAATTAGGTTTGGGCCGAATAAGTCAACAGTCAACGGTCAACAGTCAACAGTCAACGGTCAAATTAACATAACTTAGCCATCTAATACAAAGTACAAATTTAAATCATAATTGGTCCAAACACTATATAATCTTCCACCCTGAAAACTTATTTACTATTTGTTAAATGAACCCACTAATCTTTGATACCCATGCTTTGAAAAACAAATCAAACACGATTAATGAAATTGTTATACCGAGTCTCATATATCATTTATATTAAAGTCATACCTATAATGATTCCACCGTAAAGTAAATGCACCCTTAGTTTTGTAGATATGTATTATGCTAGATGTATTGTAAGTTGTCTTTTTTAGTTTGAGTAAGATGGCAGTAAATTTTTTTTTCATTGAATGTGATGATCAAACACTGGTGGGTGTCTGTTGAGTTTTTTTGTGAAGATGAAGTTCATTAAAAAAAGAAAAGAAGTGATAGATGAATGTGATTTATTGGCTTGGTCACGATAAATATATAACCCCGGTCTCTTTTTGAGATAAAAAAAAAATAGAAAGTTATGTGCTGTTAGGGCGACGACCCTTTTTCGGAATTTCCTTGTATTTATATTTGTTTTTAGAGTAAATTGCAAAAATCGTCCATAAGGTTTAACCAAATTGCATGTTTCGTCCCAAATAGTTTGAAAGTGCATAAATAGTCTCAAAATCAAACTATTTTGCAAAAAATCGTCCCTGGTTAACGATGAAACATGTAATTTGGCTAAACTTTAGGGACGAAACATGCAATTTGGCTCAACTATGTGGGACGATTTTTGCAATTTGGCTAAACCTTAGGGACAATTTTTGCATTTTCAAACTATTTAGGACGAAACATGCAATTTGGCTAAACCTTAGGAACGATTTTTGCAATTTACTCTTGTTTTTATAAAACAAATTCCAACTGAAAATATTACTGGTAGTGAAAAAAGTGAAACACATAAAACAAGCAAGTAGTTTGTTTGCATATGTAAAAACTAAAAAGCAAGACAACCAAAAAAGGCAATAGTCAAAGCGTGGACGCATAAATAACATCAGTCGGTCAGGGTTTATTCGGGGGGCAATAAATCACATCATATCATCAATTTATTTATTCACTCTCCCTGTGTTTGGTTTCGCCTGACTTTAAAATCAGGCCAAACCACTTCACATCCTTCCCCCCTTTTTTAAATCATCAAACCCTAATTTTTCGCTTTTTTTTTATTGTTCCGATTTGAGCTCAGGTACATGGACGAGCAACCACAAAGTAAGTTCCCACTCACTTCATTCTGATTCGACTTATGAGCTTATTTTTGGGCTTATGAGCTTTATGTGGTTTCGACTTATGTTTTGTTTTTCGCCTTATTTTGAAGTTATACATGCTTATTATGTCATAATAAGGTTATATAAAGTTTCAAAATAAGCCGGAATAATTGAGCTTATAAAACATAAGCCCAAACCACGCAAGGTCATAAGCTTAAACAAACACCCCCTTAGCTTTGTTTTTTGTTTTATTTATTCGATTAAAGTATCAAAGTTGAGAATGTGTGATGACTTTATTTCTAATTTTATAAAGGCTAGCGGTTTTAATTGTAGACTGCTTATAAATGAGATGTATCATTCTAACTGAGTTTTTAAAACTTATGTATGACGGGTAGTCTCTTAGAATACTCTAAAGTTTTACCCTGGAGAAGCTTTAATTTGGACAAAATCAGTTGAGTACTCCATCCGTCCCTGAATAAGTGCCGCCATTACTATTATAGCTTGTCCTAAAATAATTGTCCACTTCAAATTACAGCTAATCAAAACATTCTAACAGTAAAAGGAAGACATACATTTGATTGGTTAATTGTCGAATCTTTGTACTTTTTTAAAACTGTGTGCCGCTGTCAATGTTGACACTTATTTAGGTACAGAGGGCCCTTTTTATGCCATTTGCCGAATATGAGCTGTCGTAGACATTTATTATGCTGGTCTTAAAGTATCAAACTTATTATCATGCAAATAATGATAGGATAGTTATATTTGAGTCTAAATCCATAGTGGACATTGAGAATCTAGTAATTTAAATATCGGATAATGGAAATGCGGATATGTGGTTCTTCCATTGAAATAGAAATATTCCCCTTTTTAAGTGGCTTATCTTGAATGGAATAATTGAATCAATACTTTGGAATCTGATTAGCACCTTTTGGTTAGACATGGTATATCCGTTATATGACAGCCTATATGCACGTCGATGAGTGAATATTGGTTTTTAAAATTATACATAATATTGAAAGTAGTATCAAGGGAATAAAAAGATAGACGAGAGATATGTATATGAGGGAGATCTTGAGAGTTGAGACATGAGACGGGAACATTGATAAAATTTAAATAATCATTATAAAGAGGTGGAATTTTTCCTGTTAGTTTTGTAAAAGAATTAGAACTTTAGAAGATGTTAAGAATGATAAACCCGTACAGAAATGTATACATTGAAGAGTATTATACTATGACCACTGGTGATGATTGAATAGTTGGTGGTGGAAGTGAATATGTTGGTTTTGCATGTGATGAGAGGCAAATGGTATGAAGTAGTTATACTTGTGGCTTTTGTTCTTAGCTAGTGCATCTATTTTTAAGACACTCCAGTTTTTTCCTTCTCGTGGCAGAGGCTGTATTAGAAATAGTAATGTGTGACTCATATTGACATTCATAATACCAGTTGGAGACTTTAAAAAATGGATGTTGATGCCTCTATTCTTTACCATGAGATGTAATATTAGTAGATTTTTTCTCTAAGGGTGGAGTCATGTAATTGTATTAAGCATTCATGATGAATAAAGTAATTGTGTTAGTAGGATTTTTCTAGTCAGAAACAAACAAAAGAACATATTGGTTTACGAAGGTTGGCATCTGGTTTCATAAATCTTTTCTTCTTCATAATTAGTGGTTATTTAATAGAAGAAAAGGACCTTTTTCACTATGATATGGCACTATGACAGTTTATATGCACTCTTAGATTGAGTCAGGAAAGGGTAGGGAATGGTCGCTGGTTTCTTTAGCTTGAAGTCTTGTTGAATTTTTTTTAAAGTATCTACGGTATATCGCAGAAGTTGTAAGATAGATGCATAACTCTGCATATTAACTATGTGCTTCATATGCCACATGTGTTTGATTTTTCTAATAAAGGCATCATTATATTTCTTAAACATTATTTGCCAATTATTTTGGCTACAGTAAAAGGTTAATTATCTATTCTAGTGTATTTGTAAATTTTCTGAAGTCACTTGTCGATATCAAATAATAAGATGTAAAGTAGAAAAGACCAAACATCTCTCCTGAAGTTGGAAAATTGTTTTTGAAGTGACAGTCTGGAGTAAAGTACCTATTGCGCACTCAACAATGAAAAGGTGGTGAACTTTTTACACATGTGATCCGCAAAAACACATGTATGAACAGTAGCTCCCGAATCCACAACATGTGTGATGCATGTCTGCAAACCTATATTGAAAGAACAAGGTTCTTCTTTATGTGCTATGCGATACAACAATGTTTATATAGACTTTTGGCCTGTGTGAGTTGCTACTGCATATGTTTAAAACATGTAAACAGAGTTAAAGAACAACAATGAACAAATGATTACACATAATTGATTTTTTTTTAATTACTATAAACCAAAACTAGTAAAAGGATTAAGAGAGATATGCTGGAGTCATTAGTCTCATGAGATAGAGTGTCAACTTCATTCTTGACCATCGCTAGAAGTGCACCTGCAAGTACAATGACGAGGAGTGTCCAGATTACAGATCTTGTCCCTAGTTCCTTTTATCTTGTCAAACTGAACGAATATTCTTCTTGCCAACTGAATTAAAAAGTATTCTTGTTTTATATGATTTAAACTGTATCTATTAAAAGTTCAATTTATGGCAGAAAAAGGAACTGCAATATTCTGAGAAGTTGCAGCTGCTTGGTGAAAAAGCTTAATCTGTCTTAGTAATTCTGTGACTAATGTTAAGTAGCTTTGAGCCCTTGAGAGTTGAGGCATATTTAACGTATTTGATAATAAATAAATGTTTATTCATATTAATATTAACATTAACATTAGCTTCTTTTTGTATGTATTAAGAATATTATTTAGAGTATGATCTAATTTGTTAATCGATGGGTCAAATGTTATAAATGTGTAATTAGATTGAAAATATATATAACATTAAAAACTAAACTGATATTGGGAATTATGGGGTGAAATATAACTTATGAATGGATGAAATCATCATTTGACTTATTGATAGCCTAATTGATTGACAGATCATCAGTCGGAGAAAAATGATGTTCTAGTTCTGCTCTTTTGCCGTATACAGATGTAGTTCACTGGAATCCATATTAATGACAAGAACCATATGTAAATTTTATCAAACATGAAAAAAAGATAAGGATGGTCATTTAGATGAAAAAGATTTGAGTCGTTATAGGGGTGATCCAGTGAGAGAGAGAGAGTCTACAGCGTTACTGTTGGTAATTGAATCACCTAAAATGTGAAGTATCCAATAATAGAAGTCTTGAATTGAATAGAAAAATAGAAATGAAAGAATAGTGATTGTAAATAAGCGATATTCAGAAGCTCCTTGTCCTATCTTTCAGCCATTACCTTATGGTGCGTTTAGTTGTGAAAACATTTCTTTAATCTTCCATCTTGATGTTTCTAAAAAATGAGAGGGGCGTTTTTTTATCTCAGTAGAAGTGTTGTGCATTCTCCATTTTTAAAAAGTGGAAAGTGCAAAGGAAATCGTAGAAAGGTAATACTGCCTATCCAAATCTTATTTATAAACATGAAAAGTGGGTTTTCTTTTTCCAATAAATATTTTCCAAAAAAAAAACTTGATTTGAACATGTTTTCCATTTTTTTGTTCTTACATATAAAAAAAATTCCAGAAAAGAGCCTCATTTTTCCACAAATGAACACACCATTATATTTTCAACAAATATATGAACACCCTCGTGTCGAGCTCTTTGAGGGCAAGTGCTTATAAACTTGTTAATCTGGATTTGTAGATGAAAATTGAAGTTTTGGTACAAGTGCGTAACTGGCAGTTTCTTTCTGAGATACATATAGGGGGTCTGTTTGAGTGGGGCAAATAACATTATTTTACTCACTTGATTGTTGTTAGTGAATTGGTGGGATTTGAGAAAATGATATAATGAAATTTGTTCGTGACTTGAGACGTTTCCTTTTCATCTCTGTTATCAAATGCATTTGTCTGCTAAGTATGTTTGATTTTGCAAAGCTTTAATCAAAGATGTTGAATTTTTATTGGTTTCATGTTTACATTGTTGGTGTATGCAATATTAGTAGGTTAATTTCTATTGGTTTCATGTTTATATTGAATTCCTTGTTTACATTGTTGGCTACAGTAAATGAAACATCAGATGTTGCAAGCGTGGCAAGCTGTTACGTATTCAAAAGTCGGTTGCAAGAGTATGCTCAAAAAGCAGGACTCACCACACCTGTTTACCATACTATCAAGGAAGGCCCTTCACACCAACCAGTATTCAGGTCAACTGTGTTTATAAACGAGGAAACTTATCATTCTCTGACCGGATTTCTGAATAGGAAGGCGGCTGAACAATCTGCTGCTGAAGTTGCTCTTGTTGAAATTGCTAAATCTGGATCTACAGATAAAAGCGTATCTCATCCTGTGGTAACTATTACTTTGTGTGTCTAAAATTTTGCATTTATATAGCGAATTTTACAGCACTCATATCAATACTAGGAAGTTATAATTTGTGGATAAAGGAACCTTCTATCAGTTTTTCCCACAGTTTTGCATCATGGGTATTAGTACATTGAGTTGCATAGAATATGAGGCCTATTGAATGTTTGAGTATAGACAGGTCTCTATGCCAACAGCCAAGAAAATTATATAAGACCATTACAATTGGACTATTGGAGTACTACGTAACGAATAAGAAAATACTATTGGCCCCTATCGTACGAGTCGAGTCAAAAAGCCCTAAAACGAGGCGACTCGGAGACTAACCTTGACTTCCGAGTTTCAGACCAACTCATTCCGAGTCGGCTAGACTCAGAACTCGGACGAGTCTGGAAATCAAAACCAAAAAAGTCGAAAATGAAACATAATAGTGTAAACTAGGAGGGGATACATACAAGCCATGCAGGACGTGGGGCTTCGTGATTCTCTCTCAAAACATCAGGGATCTGGCAATAACTTTGGTTGCAGGTGAGCTGAGTTAGTCATAGCTGGTAGCAGAAGGAAAAGCTGAATTGAACATGAACAGGAATGTTTAATTAATTGAAAAGACAAGAACCGCTTTATTCTGTTGAACTTCCTGACTTTACCCCTGTGTTTTAAGAAGTAGCTATGGCCCAATTACTTGTTTAGGTTTAGGGTCTATTCGCTGGTATCATGTTCTTGTTTCATTTACAGCTTGATGGACATCTTCGCTTAGTGTACATGGAATTTGAACTTTCAAGTAGTAGAAAGGTTTAGGTGACAAATTCTTACATGGAAGTTAGCAATATAGAAACGAAAATTATATAAGCAATGAGAAAATTATTAATGCGCGGTCAAAGCATTTTTCTACACCGTATGTTTAGTTTAAGGATTTAACTTTTTAAAAACTATCATGCCGAAGAATTTTAGATGGTCAGTATATTAAGATTTGATTCATTTTGACAAGAATCACCAAAGACCTTTGATATTTCCATTTCCTATTTTAGTTGATGCATGCACTTAGGACTTTTCTGGTCAAACACAGTGATATGAAAATGATATAGATTTGGTACATAATTCGACACATTTTTTTATCTTATATTTTTTGTTTCTTATTCTAATTTGTGTTACATAGTTTGTTGTCGTATTCATAAATCTAGCTAACTTGAAGATCTTTATAAGCTTAAAAATTGGTCATATTATACTGTCTTTATGGAATGCCATTTACAAACGGGCCACTAAACTGTATCTCGATTACCGAGAGACCACTGGATTTGGATATCAGTGTCATTTTGGCCAAATCTAGCCAAACTGATTACGAACGTTATTAAACAAAATAATTATTTTACCCTTGACTTTTAAGAGGGGAAAATTTTAAACCAGCTTTAGTAAATTTTTTAGCTCACATACTTTTTATAAGTATCATTTAGTCAGTTTAGTTGGTTATCCTGGAAACATAAGGATAAATAGCTATTTTATGTTTTATTAACGACTTTCGATGACATGTATGGCTTTTTGGCAAAATGGAAACTAATATTGGAATCTGTCGGTTAAAAGTTTATTTGCCCTCTTTTAAATGGTATATGGATCTGTTTCGTCAAGCTCTATTATATATTCTCTCATTAAAACAGTCCATCTGACATCGTCTCTTGTGCATTTTTGCAGCATGAAACTGGATTATGCAAAAATCTACTTCAAGAGTATGCACAAAAGATGAACTACGCTATCCCATCATACGTCTGCACCAAAGACGAGAAAAAGGGCCGGGAATCCTCGTTTACTTGCACTGTCGACATAGGAGGAATCAAATACATTGGTGGTACAGCAAAGACAAAAAAGGAAGCAGAACTTAAAGCTGCAAAAACTGCTCTTTTGGCTATTAAAATGAGTGCACCTGAGGAAAACATAAAACCCGATACACCCAATACAGAATCCATATATACAGTGGTCCCCACCAAACGAAAGACACCTGAGCGGCCCGTGGTGGAAATGGAGGACAAAGTCAAACCATATAAGAGGAAAAAAAGTAGGATGCATAAGAGAATAAATAAGAAGAAAGCTCAAACACGAGATGTGTCTGAGGTGAAAACGAATGGGTCCTATCTGGTTGAAGTCAAAGATTTTAAGGAAGTTCAGGTAACAGGTGATGGTTTTGAGGCGAAAATGACTGACCCTTCTTCAGGTGAAGTCAAAGATTTCAAGTCAAATGGGGATACTGTTTTGGTTCCGTGTAGTAACCCAGGTGATGATCAATTTTTTAATATTAGTTACTATTTCCCATGAGGCGGAGGGAGATTTTGAGCTATCTTATACTAGATTTAGACGTCATTATATCATAACATAATTCATTGGGTATGGGAACATCTTAGCTAGCTTACATTTTGTAATTGTAACTATTATTGATAGTATACTACACATTTGTCCCTGTATTAATATATTGATTTAAATGACAATCTTGCGCCCGGTTATAGTTTTCTTTCTGGTTTGAGTCAAGCATTTTCACTTTTAAAGTTTATAACTTCTGAAAGGGAATTCGAAAGTTTCCTATAAAACATACAGTACTGTAATCTACCTAGTATAAAAATCAATGAAGAGAAACCCTATTCCACACGACCACTCCATAGAAGAGCCACATAAGCACATAAGTATTAATGAACAATTTTTATCAAGGATAATAACCAAAATTGCAATGTAAAGTAACACAAATTTCAAACAAACAGTTTGGATAGACTAGACATCCAAAGTGATAAGCCATACCTAGCCTTTCATATAAAACTTACACGTCCTTTTTTTTCACTCATTTACGGTCGATCTTATTCTTCATATCTCATTCCCCATACCACTCTCTCCAAAATCTCTTTCACCATTTCATCACTTGGCCATTAATACGAAAGTCTGTACTCCACATTTGTTCTTACATCTTTTTTGGAGGTATATTGACTTTGTTTTTCTTCTTTTCTTTTGCAGGAAGTTAAGAACAGTGGAGATGGTGCATCTCGAAACAAGGGGAATAATGTCTCTCGGAATGTTAAACATAGTAACTCTTTGTGAAGTTAGAAAACGACGGTAAGTGGTTTCAATATTGAGTTTTTGTATACTTTTGGATGATGTGAACATATTATTTTAAGAAATATTTTGATAGGCTTTTGAATATACATTAATTAATATAAGTATGATCTATAGGTTAAATTATTTGCACTTTGTCAAATTATTTGATAGGCTTTTGAATATATATTAATATAAGTATGATTTATAGGTTAAATTATTTGCACTTTGTCAAATTTGTTATCCAGTTTTAACAAAGATGTATGGGCATCGAGCTAGGTACTTGATTATCATGGATAGATGTGCTCGTTTATGAATTTATTGACTAGCGATTCTTTTCTTACCTTCTTACGTTTGTCTTTAGCAGCGAGGATGACAATCAAGGTGTAGGTGTGGCTTAGTTGGCCGATCTGCGATAGAGCTCAAACCGGAGGTAGCAGTGAAGCATCGAGAAATTAAAGCCAAGTTTTTTCCATCTACTCCTTTTAGTCATGTTGTAATTGAAGGTGATGTTAGCGACCATTGGGTGGAACGAGTTAGTATATGAAGCCCGAGAAAGAAATAAAGCACCTCCAAGGCTCCAACAATCATTTGTATTTTTAATTAGAATTATGTGGACAAAGCTATGGAGTTGATGTATTTATGCTCATTATTATTATGACGTTGGCGAATCAAAATACATTAAAAATAGTAATGACTAAGTATATATTGAAATAACATAGATACATTTTAGACTAAACTTTTAGTCATTAATTCATGCTAGCTTGATCAAATTTTGAAGAGGGGTCAAATTGTTATATAAATATGTACCAACTGTACGTATATATGTTACAGGAAACTTTTATGTTTGTAGTATAGTGAGATTTTTTATTGTATTAAAAAGATGTTGGCAAACTTGTAGAAACCTAATTAACAGAAAAGGGTAACCTTGAGGAGGTATCATTGAAGAGGTATCAGGTTCGAGTCTCACCATGGACCTTCAGGGG
>BQNB010152839.1:0-15716 GCA_026074375.1 Tanacetum coccineum
CGTTACACTTGGGTACATTTTCTCAGATCAAAAGATGAAGCACCAGAAGTGATTAAAACCTTCCTGAAGCGAATTACTGTCCTTCTTCAGTCACCTGTCATCATCATAAGAACCGATAACGGCACAGAATTCAAAAATCAAATCCTTAAAGAATACTTTGATAGTGTTGGCATCTCTCACCAAGCGTCTTCTGTCCGAACACCTCAACAAAATGGAGTAGTGGAACGAAGAAATCGGACGTTAGTTGAGGCTGCTAGAACAATGTTGATTTTCTCTCGTGCACCGTTATTCTTATGGGCTGAAGCGATTGCTACTGCGTGCTACACTCAAAACCGCTCCATCATTCACCGTCGATTTAACAAAACACCATACGAGCTCATTAACGGCAAAAAACCGGATATCTCCTTTCTACATGTATTCGAGGCTCTATGTTATCCCAAGAATGATCGTGAAGATATTGGGAAGCTTGGTGCAAAAGGTGATATTGGCTTTTTCATTGGTTATTCTGCTGATTCCTGTGCTTACAGAGTTTACAACCAAAGGACAAAGAAAATCATAGAGATAATGAATGTGACATTTGATGAGCTTTCAGCTATGACTTTTAAACAAAGCAGTTCAAAACTCGGGCTTCAAAGCATGACTTCTGGACAAATCAGTTTAGCACTCAATCTTACCTATGCTCCGTCAACAATAACAACTCAATAACCAACTTAATGTGAATTAGATTTACTGTTCGAAGCTATGCATGATGATTACATTGGTGGTCAACCGTCAGCTGCTCTAAGAACTAGTCCGGCTGCTCAAGCACCTCAAGTTCTTCAAACTCCAACGGCAACTACAACAACAATAGACACCGCACCGACACCAAAAAATTCATCCTCTCAAGCAACAAATCTTCTAAACACTTCATAAGATGTTGACGAGCTCGAAACAAAACAACATGTTTAGCATCAACGGCAACAATTGCTGACAATGTTCCAAATGCTATGTTCGATGAAAATACGTTTGTAAATCCTTTTGCTACTCCATCCACAAGTGCTGCTGAATCATCATCTTCATAATATGTGGATCCATCAAACATGCATACGTTTTACCAACCATACCCTTATGAATATCAATGGACTAAGGATCACCCTTTGGAACAAGTGATAGGAGAACCCTCACGGCCAGTTTTGACAAGGAATCAACTCCGATCCGATGGTAACATGTGCATGTATGCATTAACGGTAAGCACTATGGAACCAAAGAATGTCAAAGAGGCTATGACCGACCCTGCATGGATTGAATCAATGCAAGAAGAGCTTCTTCAGTTCAAAAGGCTTGATGTATGGGTGTTAGTTCCTCCTCCGGATAACATAAAACCTCTTACTTTGAAATGGTTATTCAAAAACAAGCATGATGAAGAAAACATGGTCATCCAAAACAAGACTCGCCTGGTTGTGAGAGGGTACCGCCAAGAGGAAGGAATAGATTTTGAAGAATCCTTCGCTCCGGTTTCTAGAATGGAAGCTATCAGGATATTTTTGGCATATGCTGCATACAAATCGCTCACTGTGTTTCAAATGGACGTGAAAACCGCATTCTTGCATGGTACGCTAAAATAAGACTTGTACGTGTGTCAACCTATAGGTTTCATCGATACTGATCATCCAAGCCGTGTCTACAAGTTAAAGAAGGCACTATGTGGGTTAAAGCAAGCACCAATGGCATGGTACGACGAATTGTCAATGTTTCTCCTACAAAATCACTTTTTTAAAGGCACCATTGATCCAACGTTGTTTATAAGGCGCTTCGACGATGACATCTTAGTGGTACAGGTCTATGTTGATGATATTATCTTTGGTTCTACACACCCTAGGTATACCCAACTATTTTCTGACCTCATGAAAAGCCACTTTGAAATGTCGATGATGGGGAAATGATGTTTTTCCTTAGTTTACAAGTTAACCAATCCCCCTGTGGCATCTTCATAAACCAGTCCAACTACGTGTTAGAAATCCTTAAAAAATATGGAATGGAATCATATGATCCCGTTGGTACTCCAATGAAGATCAAAGACAAGCTTGACCTTGATCAAAATGGGTCTCTAGTCAATGCAACGAAATATTGTAGCATGATTGGTGCCCTAATGTATCTTACGTCTAGTAGACCGGACTTTGTACATGCTACTTGTTTATGGGTCTCTGGTATATAGAGAATTCTGGTTTTGAACTAACCGAATTTTCAGATGCTGATTATGCGGGATGTAAAGACACCTTTAAGAGTACTTCTGGTGGAGCTCAATTCTTAGGCGAAAAGTTGGTTAGCTGGTCCTCAAAGAAACAAGACTGTATGGCGCTGTTGCGTCGCACTTCTTCAATAAACATTTAATTCCTTTGCATTTAATCACCAAGTACGCCGCACAATTTATGTTGTGCGCCACACTTTCACCCCTCACTCAGCCTATAAATAGAGGACGAATTTCAAGCCAATTCAATTCATTCTTTCATCCATTCTTCATATAACCATCTTATACACACTCATTTCCCTCATAAACCTTTTCCAACCATTCTCAAGCATAAACACCACACCCTTTTGAAGATTCAAGATCAAACAACCAAGAACAAGGAAGAACATCATACTAGTTTAGTGAAATAATGAAGTTTGTTATTAAATCAAGTTATGTTATGAACTGCTTAGCTATGAGAGGCTAATTCTCTCATGACTACTCGGTGCCGTTATGATAATGAATAAGTGTTTGGTATGATCGTGATCTCTTTAATCTCAAAGATTATGTTGCATCCTATTATTCTATATTATTGTCAGTTTTTGCTTATTCAACTTTGATTATATAATATATCGGTATGGTCGTCGACGAAAAGCCCGTTATGATCTATGTGGTTTACAAGATTTGTCTTGTCTTTATGTTTGTGTTCTGAGGAAATACATTTGCGTAAACTGTTAACAAATTAAGCTTTGGTATATTAGTACTGGATTATTTGAGTGACACATTTTGTCTTGTTAACTATAAAGTCTTGAAGTTAATTAAGTTAATTTGTTGAAACCATTTTTTGATTGAGGAATTCCTTTTATAAGTTAAAGATTCCATCTTCGAGGTCTAAAACATTACCATAATTATAGTTATTTTTTACAACTATCGGAGTAGTCATCCTTATTATCCACTGGTTAAAACAAAGTTATTTCAAAATTGTTAAAGTATATTTTCGTCTGATTATTTGAATCTCTACTCAAATCCCTCTGTGTCGACCTGGTCTTACCAAAAAAAGATTATACTACATACGTGGGTTATACTTTTACCCGTGTGTTTCCCTATAATAAAATTGGTATTTTCAGTCATTATAAATTATTTCAGTCATTAAAGCTTTTGAAACACATCAAAGTTTTTGGCGCCGTTGCCGGGGATTTTTAAGCTGTTCTGTAGTCAACTCTAGAAAATTATTTAAACTCCCCCCTTTTTCAAAAATCACCATACAGTTTTCTGGCAAACTGACCCAAACAAATTCTCCCTTGGATGCATACACGTGCTTCTAATTCTGAACTTGTTGAACCGTTACCTGAACCTGAACGTACTTTGAATCGAAGACTTCGTCGACGAAACAGAAGAGTTCCATACGATCAAAGAAACAATCCACCTCAAACACCCGGATGAATTGTATATATGCAATTTATTTATCATCAATTACTTCTGTCACTTTCTTGATATTCTTCAAAATTACGATCCAATGGATGATGAACCCATGTGGGCTGCCGACCGTGTTGTCGCTCTGACTCCCGGTTCCGCAATCACTATTCTTGAAACCGCAAACGAGTTTGCCATTAAAGGTAACCACTTGACCCTTGTTAAAGGAAACCAATTTGATGGTAGAACTAAAACCGATCCTCATAAACACATTTACGAATTCCTCAGAATCTGCGATATGTTTAAATACAGAGATACCGAGAATGAAGTTGTCCGCCTTATGATGTTTCCCCTATTACTCACTGGAGAGGCAAAAACATGGTTGGACGAACTCAACGAAGGAACTATCAAAACGTGGGATGAACTTCGAACCGCTTTCATTAGCCGATTCTTTCCCCCAGCTCTTTTCGACCGACTCCTCGAAGAAATCTAAGCATTTGCTCAACATGAAAATGAATCTCTAACTGATGCTTGGCTTCGTATGAAGGAAATGCTCTGAAATTGCCATGGTCATAATCTGTCCAAATCAATATTATCAAAATATTTTATCATGGTCTTAACAAAATAACCCAAGAAGTCCTAAATGCCGCAGCTGGTGTATTTTTATATGAGATAAACACCAACAATCAAGCTTATCAGGCTTCTACAAAGATAAAGTCTTTATTAAGTCGACTGGGCTAAAAAATCAAAAATCCTATCAACTCTTAGAAAACCATTTCTTTCGTTCGATGAGGTAATAGTCAAGTTCTGCTACTGACAAATTATGGACCAAATGGATGTCATACCATAAAAATGGTGCTCATGATCAGTACAAAGAACATCCATTTCGTGCTAAAAAACCCAATACCCATTTGACGATGATGACATACCTATGTCCCGTGAAGAAGAGGCTAAATTCATGCAAACTTTCTGTAAGGCTTGTTTTTACAATGATTACTCGACCGGACTCGAATCTTAAATTAATGGCGTTCAAGAGTGACGGAATGATTACAACAGATATAACTACCGATCCAACCCGATGATAAATACTATGATCTTCAAAAAACAATCAACGATTTCATGATATTTAGCCATCAAACTAACGATTTTGTTAAGAAAAAACATTCTTGGACCTCAAAATCTAACTCGAAACAGTAGCCAAAAATCATCAAGCTTCAATCCAAAACCTTGAAACTAAGTTCGACAGACTTGCTGACAAGCAATCTGGTTGACCTTCAGGGTCTCTTCCGAGCAACACACAACCAAACCAAAGGGACCACAAACTCCAAGCCTATTCAACCAAAGTAATCTAGTATATGAGTAGGGGGGGGATACATATGAATGTGTATTCACAAGAAGTAGGTAAAATAGTGGTAAATCCTACAACCCACCAGTGAACTCAAATGATCAACAAACTAATTCTGAAAACCCTATCAATTTCGACGATAACGACGAAGAAGACGAAGAACCTATACCACAACCGAAAATTCAAAACCAGTCAAGGAAACTACATTACCCAAACCATACAAACCAAAAATCATGTATCCTCAACGTCTAAGGAAATAAAAAATGGAAGCTCAATACAGAAAATTTCTTGACGTAATCTTCGCAGTTTGAATCAATGTACCTCTTATCGATGTCTTGGCTGGAATGCCTAATTATGGAAAATTTCTCAAGGAACTCATAAGCAACAAACATAAAATCGAACAAATTTCTACCGCTTTCTTAAGCGATGATCCAAAACAAAGTTCCACCTAAACTCGGAGACCCCGAAAGTTTTCTTATTCCATGTAATTTCAACAAAAATTTCTCCTGAAATGCCTTAGCCGACCTTGGTGCTAGCATTAACCTTATGCCATATTCACAATATGCCAAATTATCTCTCGAAAATCTTAAACCTACTAAAATGAGCGTAAGATTAGCCGACAGATCATTCCAATACCCTGTTGGAATAGCTAAAAATATGCTCGTTGAAGTTGGTAAATTCACCTTTCCTGCTGATTTTGTTATTCTCAAAATGGAAGAAGATAGTAAAGTTCTACTCATTTTGGGACGACCCTTTCTTCACACTGCTGATGTAGTAATTCGAGTTAAACAGAAACAACTCAACCTTGGAGTTGGAACTGAACGAATGATTTTCAATATCGATTCTGCAATGAAACACTCCTATTTAAACGATGATACCTGTTTCAGTATCGATGTCATCGATGAAATCTTAGAAGAAGATTTCGACGCTCTTCTAGACGAAGGTAGTAAAATTCTTCATTCCATTGAAGGAACCCTTCTCGGAGAAAAAATCTTTGCTGAATTTGATGAATTCATGGCGATGACTGCCGATGAAAACTCTAGCTCTGAATCTGATACCGAAGATCCGCCATTCAAAAAAATCACCATCAATACTGATTATAAGATCAAAACATCTCTCGAAGAACCTCCTACGGATCTCGAACTTAAACCCCTTCCTGATAATCTGGAATATGTATTCCTGGAAGAACCCTCCTTTCTTCCTGTTATCATATCATCTCAGCTATCCAAAGAAAAGAAAAACAAACTCATATCTGTCCTTAAAAAGCACAAGCAAGCCTTTGCTTGGAAAACAACAGATATTCCTGGTATTTGCCCATCATTTTGCAAACACAAGATACAACTTCTGGATGATAAGAAACCCGTTGTCCAAAAACAAAGAAGGTTAAATCCGAACATGCAGGAAGTTGTCAAAAAAGAAATCGTGAAACTCTTGGATACCGGTATAATTTATCCAATTGCCGATAGTCCTTGGGTTAGTCCTATCCACTGTGTACCAAAGAAAGGTGGTATTACAGTTGTCACCAACGAAAATGATGAACTTGTTCCAACCAGAACCGTTACGGGTTGGCGAGTATGTATCAATTATCATAAACTCAATGAAGAAAAAAACAAAAAAAAAAACAAAACCCGCAAAAAGATCATTTTCCTTGCCGTAAATTATCAAATGTTAGAAAAGACTCGTAGGAAATAAATATTTCTGTTCCCTCGATGGTTTTTCTGGATATTTTCAAATTTCTATCGATCCTATGGACCAAGAAAAAACAACATTCACATGTCTTTTCGGAGAATGCCTTTCAGGCAATGCAACGCCCCAGCTATATTCTAAAGATGCATGCTGGCAATCTTTCACGACATGATCGAAGAATCCGGCGAAGTATTCATGGACGCTTTTTCCGTCTTTGGAAACTCTTTCGACAAATGCCTAAACAACCTCGATAAAATGCTCCAGCATTGTAAAGATGCTCATCTTATCCTAAATTTGGAAAAATGTACACCTTCATGGTCAAAGAAGAAATGTGCTTGGACACAAGTGTCTGTACAGGACTTGAATTGACAAAGCAAAAAATTACGATGATAATCTCCAAACTTCAGTCGCCTACTTACATCAAAGGAGTTAGAAGCTTTTCTCTGGACATGCAGTATTTTACCGACGTTTCATTAAAGATTTCTCAAAAATTACCCGACCTATAACTAAGCTGCTTGAAAAAGATACTCCATTTGAATTCAACGATGAATGTCAAAAACCATTCGAAATATTAAAAGAGAAACTCACATGTGCTCATGTGATCATAAGCCCAAACAGGAATCTTTCGTTTGAACTTATGTGTGATGCAAGTGATTTCGCAATTGCAGCTGTCTTAGGTCAAAAAGATGGTAAAAATGTTCACCCGATCTATTTTGCAAGCAAAACTCTAAATCCCGCTCAACAAAAATACACTGTAACTGAAAAAGAACTTATGGCTGTAGTTTTTGCATTCGAAAAATATAGATCTATATCTTACATTCCTCAAAAACTATCGTCTCACACAGATCATCACTTTAAAGCATTTATTCAAGAAAAAGATGCTAAACCACGTCTTATTCGTTGGATACTACTCTTACAAGAATTTGTCATAGAAATCAAGGATAGAAAAGGTACAGAAAATGTCGCAGCTGACCACTTATCTCAAATTGAAAATGACGAGTCAAGTGATGACAGTGAAGTGGATGATATCTTTCCTAGAGAAACCCTTATATAAATCAACACCAAAGATGAACCGTGGTTTATAAATTTTGCAAACTACTTGGTAGCTGATATTATACCAAAAGGGATGACATACCAACAAAAGAACAAATTCTTCTCTGACCTCAAACACTACTTCTGGGAGGAACCCTACCTCTTCAAAGTATGTTCAGACGGTATGATTAGACGCTGTGTATCCAGACCAGAAACCCGAACAATCTTAGATCAATGTCGCCACGGACCAACCGGTGGACATTATGGACCAAATGTAACCGCTAAAAAGGTCCTAGATTCAGGATTTTACTGGCCGACAATCATAAAGGAAGCTCATACTGTAGTTCAACTTTACAAAGCATGCCAAAAGAACGGAAATCTATCAAAAACCGTATGAGATGCCTTAAACAACATTTAATATGTGAAATTTTCGTAATATGGGTATGACTTTATGCGATCATTTCAAAAATCGCATAAGTTTGAATATATTCTTGTCGTTGTTGATTACATATCTAAATGGGCCGAAGCTCAGGCTTTACCAACCAATGATGCTCGAGTTGTTGTCACCTTCTTAAAGAAACTATTCTGCCATTTTGGAATGCCCAAAGCTTTAATCAGTGACTGAGGTACTCACTTCTGCAACAAAATAATGGAAAAGATGATGAAAAGATATGGAGTTAACCACCGTTTCTCTACATCATATCACCCTCAAACTAGTGGTCAAGTTGAAAACACGAATAGAGCTCTTAAAAGAATTCTTGAAAAGACTAATAAAGACAATCCTGCTATTTGGTCAAGAAAACTTAATGACGCTCTGTAGGCTTTTTGTACTGCTTACAAAACACCTATATGAAAAGAACTGCCATTTACAAACTCCGGTACCACACCTTACAAACTCATATATGGAAAGAACTGCCACTTATAATTTTGAAATATGAACCCCGAGCAACAGAGCTTGAAGAATTGTAATCCAGATCTAATCGCTGCTAGCGAAAAATGAACGTTCCAGTTACACGAATTAGATGAACTTAGACATCAAGCCTATGAGAAATCTCTATTATACAAAGCAAGAACCAAAGTCTGGCACGATAGAAAACTATGAATGATAAAAGAATTCAAACATGGTAACAAGGTTCTACTCTTTCACTCAAAGTATAAATTCAAACAGCCGAAACTTAGAGTCTTGTTGGCTAGTGAACCATATGTAGATATGAAACATCATATCCATCCGGGTATGTTTGAACTCTATGAAAAAGATGGAAAACATTATTGTTAATGGCCATCGACTCACACTAAATCATGAGAAGAAGATTATAATGACAAAGGTAAACAATGCTCCTTCTTTCCCATGAATGACTCACCAAATTCGAGTCTAGCTAAAGACTCTCTTAAAAATTAAGCGCTTCTCGGGAGG
Organism: Tanacetum coccineum; assembly: GCA_026074375.1. Taxonomy (NCBI): domain Eukaryota; kingdom Viridiplantae; phylum Streptophyta; class Magnoliopsida; order Asterales; family Asteraceae; genus Tanacetum; species Tanacetum coccineum. The sequence goes on from BQNB010152839.1 coordinate 9,097, forward strand.
CAACCCGTGCTTCACTTAAGTGTGGAGGAGTCCCTCCTCCATTCTTCCATTCATATCCTTTATTTAATTTCTAAAAAAACAAAAAAAAAATCTTCTTTTTTTATGCTTTTGTATTTACTTTTATGCAGGTTATATAGCTTAAAGATTTGTAAAATTATGAAGTCTGCTCTAGGATAGCTCTCTCGCAGCTATATTTCTCTATGCCTCAGGAAGTACTATTTTCCCTTAATTTTCCTTATTTTATCTCTATTATCAGTTATCACATTTAGGGCAATGTTCAACTTAAGTGTGGAGGGGAGCTAAATAGGAAAAATTAATCATATCCCTCCATATTTGCCCTGTTAAAAACTTTTAAACAAAAGTCTCAAAATAAATATATATGCTTTCAAAAAAAAGAATGCTCTTAGTAAGGCAAATCTAACCGGATTAACATTATAGCTAGCACAACCCAGTCTACTAAATTGTGAGAATTATAAGCCTTTAGACTATTCGGGTACTCACTTTTGATACCTAAGATAATTGATGCCTTTAGCTTGTTCGAGATAAGGAGTGACAAATCATATGTATCTAATCCTCGTTATGGATGTATTAATATGTGGTTTTGCCGCCTTTCCTAGAGCTAGGTATTGTTGATAATTATTTTGAGTGAGCCAGTAATCTAGACGCTCTAGAACTTGTGCTTGATCATCATTTACTAGACCGAAGCCTGATTAATCATATGTTATGAATCGTGTAAGTTCATGTTCTTGTATTCACTCCCTTTGGTGCTAAGTTGCTAAAATACCTAAGTAAGAAGTTAAAGCTGAAAGATGCAGTTTTCTGGCCAAGCCTTAGTTATGATTCAAGAATATATATATATAATATATTGTGTGTGTGTGTTGTTGTGTGTGAGCGTTGTGTGTGTGTGTGTGTGTGTAATATATAAAAGCTCAAAGAAATAAATGCTTAAGTTCCAGCACATGAAAATTAGTATATGCCCTCGCTTTAGTACCAAGTTTTGCCCTTCGTTCAGGTTTATGTGTCAAGTACAAGCCTATGGTAGCTGTCTAGATTATGTCAGGAGCAAGAATAGAGTGTCTCCAAAAAGAATAAACAACCCTATCTGAGTGAACTAGTGAATGTCAAAATCAAACACATTCCCATATGAGGTCTATGTTATATGTCAATGCCTGAAAAATATATCTAAACCTGAAAAACTAGTAAATATCAAAAATTTCTCCAAGATACATGACTATTTAAATTTTCTCGCTTTGATTGCTTGAAGGCAAGCAACATCTAAGTGTGGAGGGATTTGATAATGCCCAAATTATACATGTTTTCGGTGGCGTTATTCGTATTTATTTAATCATTTCTTGTGAACTTTCGATACTTAATAAGCATGAATTACTTGCAGGTTCACTAGAAGACATCTCAAGATAAAAAGGAACAAAGCTCAAGTGTTTACACATATTGGAAATCAAGATACAAAAAAAGAATAAAATCTCATGCTGAAAAGTCTGCAAGTACGCCGCACTTTGCCATTGTGCGCCGCACTTCTCCCCAAAGTCAGAAGTAATTAAAGCTCGGTCAAACAAGTGCATTAATACCCCAAGTACGCCGCACTTACTATATTGTGCGCCGCACTTCCCATCTGACTATGAAGAATTAATGAAGACATTAATGCTACTGCATTAACACCCTAAGTACGCCGCACAAATTATCTTGTGCGACGCACTTCTCCACTAAACATTTATTACCCTCGCATTTAATCACCAAGTACGCCACACAAATATCTTTGTGCGCCGCACTGTCACCCCTCACCTAGCCTATAAATAGAGGACGAATTTTCACTCTAAAATCATCCAATAATCATTCTCTCATTCATCCTTCTTCATCCTTTCATACAACAATCTCACATCACTTCCCACATCCACCAAGCATAAACACCACACCCTTTTGAAGATTCAAGATCAAACAATCAAGAACAAAGTAGAATATCATATTATATATTAGAATAATGGAAATTCATGTCGAAAATCATCTTATTTATGAACCTCATACCATGAGAGGCTAATCTCTCATGACTCCATCGGTGACGTGTATGATTAATAAAAAAGTGATTGGTATGATCTTGAATCCTGTAATTCTCAGCTTTATGTGCGATCCGTAATATACTTAATCTTATCAATTTTTGCTTATCAATCTTAGATTACATAATCATATCGGTATAGGTCGAAAGACCCGTTATGATTTATGTGGTTTTAAAGATTTATCTATGATCTTTAAAGTCTGTGTCAAGAAATCCACTATACGTAACTGTAATCAAAATACGTTTTGATATAATATAGTTCTGGATTATTAGAGTGACACATTGGTCTAGTCGACAAAATAAAAGTCTTGAGTTAAATCAAAGTTAAAATTTGTGAAAACATTTTCTGACGAGAAATCTTTTTTATAAGTTAAGGTTCCATCTTAATCATTTCCAACACTTATAAATTATTTTCAACTATCCGAGTAATCATCTTTATTATTATTGGTAAAAAGTTATTTACAAAATTGTTAAAGTCTGTTTTTTTGATTATTAGAATACTACTCAAATCCCTGTGGAGGACCTGGTCTTACCTAAAAAGATTATACTATATACGTGGGTTATACTTTTACCCGTGGTACTCCCTAAAATAAAATTGTTATTTTCAGTCATTATAAATTTAAAGCCTTTTTGAACACTATCAATACGCAAATCAGGTTACGACCTTTCAACCACTAATGAAACCATAGTTTAACATTGCACAGGAAATCCTTTTCATAACAATAGTAATGAAGTAACTAGGTTAGCACGTTTTCTCTCCTGATATCTCATACTCCTTTATTTTCAGTTCTTTATTTTATTGTTATTCTTAATCCTTTTCAATTCAAATTTAAAACCATTTTCAAAACGTGACATTTCAAATTAAAACTAATTACAACTTAGCTCTTGGGACGACCTCGGATTTACCATTCTATACTACCCACGATTGGGCTCTATGCCCGTTAGTGAGTGGTTAGGTAGATCGAGTTTTATAAATTTAAAACTTGGTAAAAATATATTTGAAAAGAAAATACGCATCAAGCGTCTGTCGGGGCGGTTCCTTAAAATAGGCCGGCGGCCCCCTTAAATACCGGTGTCCCCCTAATATATCTGGGACCGTCATTTCCTGATAGGCTATTTTCAGCTCCTATAAATAGTGGATCACCTCCAACTATTTTCATAACCCTTTTACATGATTTTCTTTCAGTTCTTTCTCTCTTTAGATATAACTAAATCTCTCTAAATCTTTGATCATTCAACTTGGTTAATCTTGTTTAAATGTGATCAAATCTTCTATCCTTTCCTCAAGTGCAAGAGAATAACTTTCTTCATCGCCAAGATACGAAGTTAAGTAGTCTAGTTAGTTCATTTGTAACATATGTTACATATAGACGAGTCCATAGTACATCCAATCTTTAGTAGTGGTCTAGATCCGAATGGTGTGAATTTTCGGGAGGGTTGATTATAGGTTGGTTAGTATTTTGGGCCTTAAAATACATTAGTGTAGTGGTAGATTGGTTCTAGCTAAGATTAGGACTCGACATCTAGCTTAGTGTCGAAAATAATGTAAGCGATGACGGTTATTAATGTATTTAGCCCTAAAACACCAGTTTGTTAAGTGGGCCATAAACAAAACGGGTGACAAGATTAGGAAAAGCAATCTGATAAGTAGTGCATGATTAAGTAAATACATTTAATTATCATAAAGTTATCACCAGTAGTTTAGATATTAGTAGTTTAGTTATTAGTTAAACAAACCAACCTCTTAAACCATTGTTTTACCTGCTTTCCTATAAATATAAAAATACAAAAATAATCTTCTCTCAACCCCTAGAATTCTACTAAACCGTGATCAAGCCTTCCCAACCTATTCCCTTAGAGAACAATAACAACCCCCCGAGTACTGCCTATACTACACTTTAATGATTAGGTACACTGCCTAGGGAGTTGTAAAACTTCGTGTAGAAGTCCTTTACAACAACCGCACATCAAGTTTTTAGCGTCGCTACATGGGGAATAGTTAGGTTTTGATTATAGTTTAACTTAGTTCTACTCGCTTGAATCCTTTCAAGTGAGAATTTTAATTACCTATATTAGCTTTCTTGTAGTCTATCTTTTCTTTGTGTTATTTGTTTTGTAATCCATTCTCTTCAACCTCCATGGGAGACGAGAATCCTATCCGTACTCTTGGAGAATACTCCAAACCTAGCCACGAGGGCTACTGGAATACCATTGAGCTCCCCGTAGGGAACAACGTGGTACCTCTTCGATCTGACACCATCCGGTTGGTGCAAAACAGATGTTCATTCCATGGACTTCGATCTGAGGATCCAAACCAACACCTCAAGGATTTCTTAAAACTTGTGGACTCACTTGACCTTGACGGTGAAAATAGGGAAAGAACGCGCCTGCGTTTATTTCAATTTTGCCTTCGTGATCAAGCTAGCAATTGGCTTGAACGTCTTCCAGCAGGATCCATCACCACATGGGAGGATCTTACTACTCGTTTCCTTGCTTAATTCTTTCCACCAGGAAGGACCGCAAAACTCTGCAATGATATCCTGATGTTCCAACAACATCATGGAGAATATCTCTCAGAAACATAGACTCGTTTCAAGGACTTACTCCAAAAAGTCCCTCATCATGGCATAGATCTTTGGCTCCAAGTCCAAATTTTTTATGACCATGTCAATCCAGTCACTAGACGAACCATTGACCAATCGGCCGATGGTAAGCTTCGTGACAAAAACGCCAAAGAATCCTGGGCATTATTAGAGGACATCGCCCTCTATGACAACGAAAGTTGGAACGACCTAAGGGATTTTGCTAAGCCAGTTAAGGCAATCGCTTTGCCTCAAGATATCCCAAGTACATCCGACCGCCACCTCATCGAGCTCGAAAATCAAGTCCAACGCTTGATGGAAGCTCATCTTGCTCCGACACAATCTGCCCAAGTGAACAAAATCATTACCTCATGTGAAATCTATAGTGGTCCTCATGAAACTCAGTATTGTATGGAAGATCCTGAATAAGCCTTTGTTGAATACGCATCCTCACGTACCGATAAAGCGGGAGGTAAGTGGTACACTTTTAAGCCCGAGCAAAACAATCTTTGTAATACCTATAATCCATCATGGAGAAGTCACCCAAACCTTAGGTGGAGACAACCCTAAAATTCTCAAAATAAATTTTCAAACCCACCTAACCGGTTCTAACCCAATGGTTCAACCCTGAACCATTCTTTCAACAACTGTCCTTAAAGCTTTAACAATCAATCAAACCTCGAAGGATTGGTATCCAACTTCATGGCATCTTAAGACGCTAGACTGACCAAGTTTGAATTCGATTTCAAACAACAACAAAGTGAGATGACCAACAAAATCGACACAGTGTTGAAGGCCATCACCGATCAAATAGCAGGCACACTACCTAGCGACATGGTTAAGAACCCGAAACTGAGTACTTATCCAGTTTTGTCTGCTCGTTCTTACCCAACTGAAGACCCGCAATGCTTAACCTATGTCCATGGCTTAATCAACGCCATCACAATCCATCCTAAGCAACCAAACGAACCCCAAAATGACAAATCAAAAGAAAAAGAGCAAGAAAGAGAGGGGAACCCCGAAAACACCAGCGCCATAACACACAATGAAGAACAAAGAGATACACCACAACTAGAGCTGAGGGACGCAACTGTTGTGGATAATTTAGGGCCTAACTTGAATGACGATGGAATAGAATAACTTAATGTTAAAGAGCCTCTAGATTTAGTAAACACAAGTGAGGAATTAGTTTAGGAATCGCTGATTAAGGAAATGCCTAAATGCTTGATCAATTACGATTTTAGGATAAAAAAGGGCGACCCGAGAAACCTTAAAATTCCCTGCATGATTGGACGTAGATTTGCGGCTAACACATACATTGATGTCGACCTACCCATGAAAATCATGTCCTTGGGCTATTATAACTCCATTAGAAGGACTGGATATGAGTATACAGGAAGGAATTTCATAGGGTTAGGAAGGGATATGCACGTATTTGTGGAGAATATGAGTTATGTCATGGATTTCACCATCCTAGAAAGTATTGAGGCTAATATTGATCCTAGCTTATCAAACGTAGTATTTGGACGCCCCTTCGTTAAGATTGTCTACCTAGCTATAAATAGGAAATATGGGTTAATGACTTTCACATATGGGATTAAAAAGATTACCTTTAAAACACCATATAAGGACCCCGAGAGGAGCGAATTGTCTGGCGAGGGTCATGACTTATTATCATCTAGGGTAATACTCAATGAGGATGACTATGATAGAGGATGTAGGAAGCCATCTGACTTAGAAGAGTCACGTAAGAATTTGTAACTTCGAGTCTAGCTATAAGACTCATAAATAAAGAAAAGCGCTTTTTGGAAGGCAACCCAATATTTACTTTTCCCGTAATTAGGAGTGTCTAATGTGTTTTAATTCTTTATTATTTGTTTTACTATGTTTGAATTATCCTGTAATCATGCTTTGTTTATTTTTAACCTCGTCTTAATCTCAATCAAAGGTATTTTGCAAATAGTAAGTGT
>BQNB010152840.1:2646-15716 GCA_026074375.1 Tanacetum coccineum
GAATGAAACCTTTGTCTTGGAGTTTCTTGAGTTGTCCCGACAACTCCTCCAATTCGGAAGGTGCCAAACGATAAGGAGACTTTGCTATCGGCGTTGCTCCAGGGATTAACTCGATCTAAAACTTAATTTCCCGAATAGGCGGTAATCCAGATAGGTCATCCGAAAATACCTTAGGAAAATCTCTTACTAAAACAATCTCTTCTTGTTTCTTAACACCCATCAAAAATCTCGCTTTCTCTTCTGGTCTCTCTCCTAATACTCTAAGCACATTGCCATCCGGTAGTAGTATCCTCACTACATTCTCATGGAAAATTATTTTAGTCTTATAATTAGACAACCAGTCCATACCTATAATCATATCAAAACTCCCATGTCCAAAAGGTATCAAGTCGATGTCAGAGACATGACCTTCGATTTCTAGTTTGCAACCTTTAATAACCTTATCAATCTCTACTAGTTGCCCGCTAGCAATCTCAATCTCATATTTAAAACCTAAGTCATTGGGTTCTAAGCCTAACATAGGTATGAAAGTAGTGGAAACAAAACTATAATCGGCACCAGAGTCAAATAAGGTAGTGGCAAAATGATTTTTCAAAGTAGACGTACCCATCACAATGTTGGGTAGGCTTACCCATCCGCTCTAATAATCACACAATGCTGGGTAGGCATACCCACCCGATCTAATAATCTCACAAACACTGGGTAGGCGTACCATCCGATCCAATAATCTCACAAACACTGGGTAGGCGTACCCATCCGATTCAAACAATCATGCATCACATAATATTCACATAGCAGTCATAAGCACATATCTTGTCCCAAAAACAAAATCACATTTCGCACAGATCAATTCAAAAATATTTTAAAACACATTTGAGTATCATTTTCTCCCAATGGAAAAACAGTAAAAAGTGGGGCTACGAGAACCCACCTCAAGCAAGTCTTTAGCAACCCAATCTCAATCACACAAGCAAATGCAATGACGCCCGCACACGACCTAGTCCAGTTAATGTCCCATTTTAATCATTCAATTCCAAAACAATATTCACGTTTAATGCATAGTGTTTTAGACGCGTTGTTCAATTATCCAAAACAGTTTAGTGGTGTGATGGTTGACGACTTAACTCCACAATCATATCAATCTCATTCTCCGATAATACATACTTATACTATTTAGAGAAAATAGATAAGTAATATAAATAAATATTTATAATTAATAATTATAAATATATTTTGACAAGTTCATTCGGTAAACCTTAGACACATCAAAACAATCATTATACGGTTGAAAATGAAACGTTTACTAATAATAAACACATTAGAGAAGTTTCGAGAAAAATTAAAATTTTCGTTTTTAGCGATTTTATTAAATAAATAAAATAATTAAATATTATTTTATTATTTAAAATCAAAAATCATGTTTTTAAGAAAAATTTTAAGTATAAACAATTTCGACGTGACCGTTCGTTTTATACAACGTTTTCCAAGGTTTCAAACCTTATTTTCAATAATTTTTCACAAATTCGACACTTTTCGACAAAATTCCAAAATCTCAATTTTTAACGCTTACCAACACGTTTTTCCCATCACATCGTTCAATATCACTTCGTAAATACATTTCACTTTCAAAAGTTCGTCAAAATTCTAATAACTACTAAATATCGTTTATTGGGCTTTAAGGCCCAACAAGGGTCCATTAGGACATTTATAAGTCAAAAATATAATACAAGTCTAAAACCAAGGTCCATTTACATATATAAGTATATACTTGTATGTAGAAAATAATCCGGACCACAATAAGCCCTCCCATTAAGCCGCGGCTCAAATAGACTTATTAGCCGTGAGTCCATAAACTCCAAAATACGTATATTAAGCTTGAAAATAAGCTATAGAGCTACGTATCGCATTTGGTTACTACCATAAGCCTCAAAAATAGTCCACAACATACGCCATAATACAAAATAATCAAAATCACTTTCCTAGCGATTTTGGAAATCTACACGTGGCATATAAGCCTAAATAAGCCAAGAAATAGCTTAAAAATAAGCTGGAATAAGCCATACAAGCTACTGTCAAAAATAAGCATTCTAGCATCAAATATTATTTAACCATCACGACCACAACATCAAAACTACAAAAACTCTCTTTTTCTTTTTACATACACGAACCAAACACCCACTTTTTCTTTCGTTTCGCTTCCAAAAATCAATTTTCACAACGATCAACTTGTACAACTAACATCTATGCATCAAAATAAACCCAAAAGGACTAATGAAATTTAAATTTGAAAACTTACAAGAAAATCTTCAAAAATGTATATTTCGACACGAACCAGACAACTCAAACGTTGTTTAAATGAATACCCAAACACTCGTATCAACCCAGAATATCACGCTCTTGATCAAAGTTGGAATTTTTACGGTGGTTTATGGTGGTTAGGTAGCGGACGAAACACACACACACACCTATGTGTGTGTTTTTATTTTTTTGAAATGAAATGGATAATGAGTGGATTTGTCTAGTGAAAGGCATATATGTGTACAATTTAGGATACATTAGCTAAAATTAAGCCATCTTGTTCCCTCCTCTTGACCATTTGACCGGCCATGGTATCCCATGGGGTCTCGGGCTTTTCTTTTCGTGTCGAAATCACTTAAAAGCTCGTAAAACTCAACCGTAAAATTTACCCCAAAGTTAATTAGCATTTTTATTCACTTTAAAAATACTTTTCAATTAACCTAGAATATTTACACGACATATTTTCACTTTACACCCTTCAAAACTCATTTGGACATTAACGGACATGTCGGACTCGTTTTTCGGCATTTCTCAAAATTCACGGGTCGAACCACCTGGAATACGAATAACACAATAATACCTTCCAAAAGGTATTATTAATCACAATAAACCTCAATTCATCACATATCTCATAAAATTATCACCGTCAACACGGTACAAAATCTGAATAAACTGACAAAAGTCAAATAGTCAAAGGACTATAAATGAAATATTCAGAACACAAAAGGGCAAAGGTTAAACCATGTAGTCAAGAAATGTGTGAATCTATGAAAAATGATAGACATACATTAGTTATAAAACAATATTTTTTTAAAAGTTTTATTAATGAGTTTAAAAATCTAATCACAGTAACCACCATCTTTTAATCATACGGTAAAATGCTACTGCGTCATATTTATACTCCACTGCATCTAATTGATTTTAACTGGTATTGTAGTGGAGTTTAATTCTATTGCAACATACTTATACTCCACTACAACATAATATTTTTGAGTATTAATGCAGTGGAGTATAACAGTTGCATTACAATTAAATGTTAATTCTATTACAATTATTTTTGTTTATAACATAAAAAAATGATTTTCAAAAAGGTATGAAGAAATGTTTGAACTAAAATTTGTCAAAGATTAAGAAATATTTTTGTGTTAAAAATATATTAAAATACAAAGGGGTTATTTTAGAAAAAAAATTAAATATTAAAAAAAGAAAATCAACTGCAACATTAAAATTAACCATTAAATATATTAAAAAAAATACTTACCAGATATATTGGCAATTCACCATATCTTACACTTATATTGTCAATATCATTATCAAGATTGTCAATGATGTCGATTTCAGCAGTCTTCATATTAAAGCATATGAGATAAAAATGATGTGATCTTTTTGTTGTTATCATAGGGAAGAAAACCTGTAGAGATTTTAAGCACGTAATTGAATCATTCAATTAAGCAAAAAAAAAGCATATAAATATTACTCAAATTCATAATAATATGTGTATTTTTACTTACCAAATCAACATCATGAAAACTTTCGTACGGTGACTGTGATAAAACAACAGTTATATTTGATTCAAAAATGCTTCTTCTCCTAATTAAATATGCTCCACTTTCAATCAAATGTTCACTCTATTTTAAAAACAATAGAATTGTTACAAAGTAACTTCGACTTATTGGCTTCAATCCATTATCACAATGTTCTTTACATCACCTTTAAAGTACGCCAATATTCGATCCCAGGTAATACAAAAGTTTCCATCACTTCTCTGTTCTATCATCTCATCCAAACCTTTCTGCAATCCTGCAGACTCATCCACAGCCTCCTTCTGAGCCGCTAGTATCCTATCCTTGATACTCGACTGAAGGGTCATATTCATAAGCTCTACTAACTCTCTAAGGATTACTCTTTTCCTTCCTACTTAGTGCAACCACAACCACCTCATGTCCCTTACCAAGATATTAGCGAATTTTCACAAATCATAATCAACATAAACAACACTATCCAGCCACGCTGTCGCATATTCAACTCTTTCTGACTAAAGATATGATGAAGACTCTTATGATCCATATATATGACACTCTTTGTCCCATACAGATAATGTCTCCAGGTCTTAAGTGTAAACACGACCACACCCAACTCCAAATCATGGGTAGTATAATTCTTCTCATGAATTTTCAACTGCCTAGACGCATAGGCTATCACTTTACCTCTTTGCATTAACACACAGCCTAGTCCTATCCCGGACGCATCACAATATACCACAAAGTCTTCCAGTCCATCAGAGAGAGCTAGAACAGGCGCATTACAAAACTTATCCTTCAAGGTTTGAAATGCCAATTCTTGTTCCTCACCCCAATTGAAAGTCTTACATTTCTGAGTCAAGATAGTAAGAGACTTAGCTATCTTACAAAAGTTCTCAATGAACCTACGGTAATACCCAGCCAATCCTAAGAAGGAGAATACACCTCATCGATTCTAGGGGCTTTCCAATTCTTAACAGCTTCAATCTTACTGGGGTCTACATGAATCCCATTACCATTTATCACGTGCCCAAGAAACTGTACTTCTCTTAGCCAGAATTCACACTTAGAAAACTTAGCATACAGTTTCTCCTTTTTGAGCAGTCCCAAGACTAACCTTAAGTGTTCTACATGCTCCTCTTGAGTCTTAGAGTAGATTAAGATATCGTCTATAAACACTATCACAAACTTATCAAGATAAGGCCTACAAACTCTATTCATCAAATCCATAAATACTGCTGGTGCGTTAGTCAGAACCAAAAGGGCATTACTATGAACTTTAAAATGTCTAACCGATTTTAAACTCATTCCCATTGGAATGTCATCCTCATGCACTCTCAGCTGATGGTATCCAGACCTAAGATCTATCTTCGAGAAAAACTACGACCCTTGCAGTTGATCAAATAGATCATCAATTCTAGGAAGTGGATAACGATTCTTAATAGTCAACTTGTTCAATTCTCTATAATCAATGCACATCCTAAAAGAACCATCCTTTTTCTTAACAAACAATACCGGCGCTCCCCAAGGCGATGAACTTGGTCGAATGAAACCTTTGTCTTAGAGTTCCTTGAGTTGTCCCGACAACTCCTCCAATTCAGAAGGTGCCAACCGATAAGGAGACTTGGCTACCGGTGTTGCTCCAGGGATTAACTTAATTTGAAACTCAATTTCCTGAATAGGCGGTAATCCAGATAGGTCATCCGAGAATACCTCAGGAAAATCTCTAACCACAACAATCTCTTCTTGTTTCTTTTCATTAGCCTTAGCACTCATCAAGAGTCTCGCTTTCTCTTATGGTCTTTTTTTCCTAAGTACTCAAGCATACCTTGCGCATCTGTAGTGGTATCCTCACACTTCTCATGAACAAATTAATTTCAGTCCTTATAATTAAGCCAAAACCCGTCCATACCCTTATAATCACATCAAAAACTCCATCCAAAAAAAAAGGTTCAAATCGATGAGCAAAGACATGACCCTTGATTTCTAGTTTGCAACCCTTAATAACCTTATCATCTCTACAGCTGCCCACTAGCATATACTCAATCTCAAATTTGTAACAAATACAATGGCCTCTATGCCTAACAGAGGTATAAAAGTGTGAAAACAAAACTAATAGTTCTGCAGCCAAAGTCAAATACAGGTAAGTGGCAAAAATGATTGTTCAAAGTAAACGTACCCGTCACAATGTTCAGATCCTTGCGAGCTTCCTCTGCTCCTAACATGAATGCCCTACCCCTAGCCTAGTTCCCTTGGTTTCTATGACCCTGACCCCCGTTATTACAGCGACTTGTTTGGACGATTATTTTTTTGTCCTTGGTGCCCTATTCTATCTAGGAACAAAAATCTGACCGACATGGTCGGTACTACCAACACTCTAACAGCTCTAACAGTTGGGTTTCTAGCATTGACAGGATTCACATTCCTCGACACGCCTCTACAATCCTTTGCTAAATGACCCGAGCGGTTACAGTTAAAGCATGTGCGACAAGGCCCTCCGGGTGCATGGTAGGAGTTGCAGGTGGTACACTTGGGCCAAGTACCCGTATTCTCTCTTCCTACAGGGTTTATAGTAGTAGCAAAAGCATTCCCAGTCCTAGTCCTCTTATTATCATCCCTACCATTCTTATCCTTGCTAGGTTCCCCATATTTCCCTTTCTTAACCTCTTAATTGATCCATTTCTCACAGCCTCATCGGTCAGTGCACCAGAAATCTGCACAGCCTTCTGTATAGTCTTTGGCTCCGTTGCTGCCACCATCCTACGGATCTGTAGAGCAAGGCCATACACATACCTCTCAATCATCCTACTCTCTGGAGTTACCAAATGTGGAACTAACCTAGCCAACTCATGAAACCTATCAGTATACGCAGCATGGCCAGCCCCGACCATGGCGTGATTCCACAACTCAGATTCTAACTTTTGCATCTCATGACTAGGACAAAACTCTTGTATCATCATAAACTTAAAGTCATTCCATGACATACTAACAACAACTTCCCGACTTAGCGTGCGGATCTGAGAGTTCCACCACGTTAAAGCCTTACCTACAAATGAACCAGCAGTGTATTCCTTTTTGGATCCATAACTACAACCACCATATCATCACACCTCCATTTTGCCCTCAATCCAACGAGTAAGAACTACAACACCTCTCTTACCATCATATTCCTTAGGGTTACAAGCTAAGAACTCCTTATATGAACAACCTACCTGGTTTCCATTCAATAACACATTCATAACATTCTCCTAAACGTTCTCATTAACCACATTACCATTCTGATTTCTAACATTTCCTAGATTACTAACCTGAGCTAGCATGATGGGTAAGAGGTTCTGCAATTGTTGGGCAATGATCGTCGAGAAGCCAGGTGCTCCTCCATTGGCTCCTTAAAACATTGCCATTGACATCCCCTAGTACACCCACCATTAGCTTCTTCAAACCCTGGTCATTGTTCCCTTGATCCCATGAATAAAATCATCGAACATGCCATCATTACCTATCCTAGTCTTCTACCCCTTCTACCTCTACCAACCCGTCCACCCGTTCCCCCTCTTAATGATTCGGTAGCAGGCCGGCCAGCACTTTGTGTCCTCATCCTTGGCGGCATTATCCACACGAGGGAGAACATGGGCAACGCTAAAAGGCCGGAAGAACCTAGCATAATATTATATAGAAAATCATTACTAATATATACATATATACACATAAACACCACCCTAACGTTGTCAACAAACGATTTATGTGAACAACATTACTAAGTATGAGTGAGTTGTGATACACTTATAACTACGTTGGCCACCGTACTTATATTCGCATCCTTTCCCAGTCATATTCAATATTGAGCTCATACATTTAAATGACTGACATAACTAAAGCACCAAACTGCGATCACACAAAAGCACACAAAAGCGGAACACCGCGCACATAGATCATATATGCAACTAAACGACGGATCTTAGGTTATAGTCTAGGCCAATCCACCTAGTTCTCTATAACCTTGGCTCTAATTACCAATCTGTCACACCCCGAAAATGGCGAAAACTCGAGAATGCAACATAATGATCAATCATAACACAAGATACAAAATTGGGAAAACTACATTGCATAAGCTTCAAGTGCTATGAAGACCATCAACCTCGAACAACCTCGAGTGATGTCCTAAATCGCAACTAAAAATCCATAATTTCTTACAATTAATTCAATGCCCTCACAGGGGTCTGGTCTTCTCAATAGTATATACGTATAATATCAAAGTAAAAAAAATTCCAAAACTACCCTTGAGGACAAAGGTAATAGGAAGAATCTTACAAAAATACTATGTGTTTTACCGGTAAGTGATTACCGGGTCGTTTTCTCAAAGACTTATGAAATTGAGACCTCGTTTGTTATTTGGACAATGACTAGAATTGGTTCGTAGATGATTTGTTTTCTAAAATCCTAATAGTGAGCAAATAAAGGAACAATTAAACCTAACTACGAGAAATCAATACGGGAAAGTAAATTTTAACTAAAAACGCAAATCGGGAATCCAAAATGGGACCTAAAAACTCTAATTTAACAAAATTCAGTCCTAAAATGGTATTTTTAGTTTTTATAAGTCTAAATTAACTAAAAATCTAGGACAAAGAAAACTATAGCAAAACGAAGGTGATTAAGGCTTAAAAACACTAAAAATGTGAACGGGATTCAATCTCGTTCTTTAAAAATATAAAAAATTTCAATTTTAACCCTACGAAAGCAAATCTAATTTTTCTAGGTTCTAAATGTTAAAAGAAAATTTTTCTAAAAAAGGATTATATTTTTTTGACTTTTTTTATAATTTTTAATGAATTAAAAACGATTTAAAGGAAAATTAAATATAAAAAACACTAAACGTTTTATAAAAAATCTGAAAAAATTCTAAAAAATTGCTTAAACTATGATAATCCTAAGAAAAATAAGCTAGGCAAAACAGCTTATCGAATAAGCTGTGAAATAAGCTAAAAACTCCTAATAAGCTAAAAGAACTAAAAGGTATATAAATGATTAATATTGCAATCCTAAACCGAAAAAGACCACAGGGCACGTTGGTTGAATGTGTGTGTTGTGAGGCGTTTATAAAGGGTTGAGGAAGGTTGAGGTCGTGGGTTCGAGCCTTGCTCACCCACGATTTCCCTACTTCCCCTTTTTTTTCAAAACTTTTAAAAGCAAACTTTTAAAACAGTTAAATATGAATTCTTTTTGTGAAAACGACTTTTCTAAAAACTAGAAAATAAGCTGGAAATTAGCTTAAAAGCTTGACAAAACACTTAAAGGAAATTTAGCTTTTTATTATACTAATGCTAGCTAAAAACTTGAAATAAGCTAAAACTGAAAACTAAATAAGCTATCACTACCCTAGAACTAACCTAATAAGCAAATGTGAACCAGAAATAAGCTAAAAGAACAGTCCATAAGCTGAAATAATCCAATAAGCATTTTTACTTAAAACTGCTACCAAACAGTCTGAGAGACAACTTTAGGCTTATTTTTAACTAAGCAAATGGAACCTTATGGTAATAAGCTCTATATCCTCTAAAAGCATAGCCTAAAAGCTACTTGAAACTATAATCAAAAGACATTTTGAACATCAATTAAGCACTGAAAAAGCATGAAGAAAAAGCTACTTACAACTGTTTTTTTTATGTTTTTGGTTTTTTAAGTAAAGACAAAATAAGCTAACTATTGACCTATTAAGCTAATGAATAACTAAATATTAATCTAGTAAGCAAGTTTAAACAGACATTAAGCAAACACTACAAACTATAAGCTAAAAATCTCAAATAAGCTATTTGGTTCAAACTGATGACCAAACAGTCCTTAAGGCAATTTTAAGCTTATTTCCCTATAAGCTAATGGATCCTTATGGCTTATTGAACTATACTAGCTTAAACCCACTATAGGCTTCTTAAAACAACTAAAAACTATTTTGAAAATCAAATGTTCTATGAAAAAGCTAATTGAAAAAGCTGAAAATTCATTTTACTCTATTTTTGGATTTTTAAATAAAAGACAATGAACTACTTTAAGACTTAAAAACAAATAAGCTAATAAGCTACTTACTACAAAATAAGCTAAAACAGATCTAGAGTTTCCTAAAATCTACTTGTGCTATAAATTTTAAAAGCTAACTCCTAATCTAACTAGCTTAATTTTTAGCTTGAAAATGGCTTTTAGACAAAAATTGATGCTGATGCATTTGACAGTTTATAACCAAAACTTAAGACTAAATGATGCAGGCTCAGGAACTTGAATTCTACACTAATAAAACACCAAAACAAATACAAAATGACCAATAAAATCAGCTAGAACAAGTTTAAGCACAAAGAGCTTATGAATCTGAGCTTATGACCTCAGATTCATACAGTTTGCACAAAAACCTATTAAAATCAAATTGAACCTAACAAAAACCTTAAAAACTAATCTTATAAACTTCAATAATAGATTTAAATTCAATTTAAAGAACCAAATGGCTCTTGACAGTACTAACTCAAGTTAGTACTGCCTTGAGCCAAACACCCCTTTAAATTGCTTAAATCCATTTAAAGCTTATGAAAATAAGATTTAAGGCACAAACTACAAATACCAGATATTTATTAGCTTATTGAGGTCCTAATGAGCATATTTCAACAATCAAATAAGCTGCAACAATAAGCTAACAAGTTATGCTAATATTTTTGGTTTTTATGACTGTTTTATATCAAAAGCTATTAAAATGAAATTTAAACTACAAACTAAGTACAATAAGCATTAAACAATAGTGATAAGCAACATTAAGCTAATAACATCTGTAATAAGCTAATATTAAGCAGTAGAATAAGCAGACAAACAATAAGCATATAAAGTAAGCTTAAAAGAGAGAAATGAAATGTACCTTAATCCCTTTGCACAAAACAGGGATAATAAGGCTCTAAGAGCTAATCAACAAGCTCTCAGCTTCAATCCAAACCAAACCAAGCTTATGCAAGCTTATTGATCCGAATTCCAGATCCAACCCAAAAGCTTCCAAATACAAAGAAAACTTCCAATATCAAACAACAAGCTTAAACAAGCTTCAAGTTACTCAATGAAAGTAAAGAGAACACAAATTAATGAGATGAGATTGAATTGGTAATGAATGAACAAGACAATGGAAATGGAAATATTTTTTTGTGTTTTTATTGATTGATAAAGGGAATTACAATACGATAAAGGAAATGACAAGGTAATTTAAATGTGCTGATAAGTAAATTGACATGTAAGTAAAATGGTTAAACCAATTCTAAAAGCATAAATCGGGAACCCTTTCTAAGTCTAATCCTATCACTATTTATAGCTGAGCTTTGAGGAGGAGTGGGTCTTGATGTGCTTTCTCTGTGAGTGATATCATTGTGTGTTGCCCAAGGAATAAATCCCACCATCCAATCTTGGATTCCCATCATTCTTTTGATCGCAGCCGTTGATTTTGGTGTGTGATTGAGTGGATTGCCAAGCTGGCACTTCTAGAAGGGTAGACATGCTCTTTGTGTGTTCCACATCCAAAACTCTTTTACCACAACTCGCCTTTTCAACATTAGAAACAGATGATTTGTCGATCACCTTATCACGTGCGTACCAACTTTCACCATTCGAGACCATTGTACTCGTTGGACCCGTTAACCTAGTAAAAATCATTGAGGGTTTATAGGGCTTTGACTTTGGGCTAGGGGTTGGGCTAATAGATTTGAAACTTAACGACCGTTAATCTTTTAAATAAAAGGACTAACGGTGTTATACATTTAAGGACTTTTTGTGAATTTGATTTAACAATAAGGGTTTTCTTGGTATTTTAAGGGTTTTTGTCTTTTGTGGTTGACCAAGGTTTGACTTTTGTTGACCATAGCTTGATAATTCCCGGCTCTTGTGCACTCTATCCATTCCCGTGTTCGTATTTGTCCATTTTTTGCTTTGATTTTGTCCTTTTATTTAATATCCGTACCTGTACATACACAAACACAAAACAAGCATATGTTTGCCATTTTTATTATATTTTTGGTCTTTTGGGTTCGTTTTACAAGGTAAAAGGTATGTGTAAAATAGCACATACCAAGCATGTTGGTCAAGACACATGATCGCAAGGTAGCAAAGATTTCAAGGAGAAAGATTTAAAGATCTTAGAATTAAAGACAAAGTCAAAAGACAAAGACAAAGGCTCAAGATCAAAGATCACACAGAATGAAGGAACAAGCATACAACAAAAATAAAGACCAAGACTCAAGAACTCAGCAACAAAGCAATCTCAACAAGTCTAAGGAAGCAAGATTCAAAGACCTCGCCTCGGGGGAGATTGTTAGCCTCAAAATATGGAGTCAGAAATGGAAGCTCGGTCATTCAGTCTAGAATCCTCGGTCTTTATAATATTTTCATTGTAGTAGGCTAGAACGGGTATCAGGCTTGTTAGTTAATCTAATATTGTACATGTTGCCGGGCCTAAGCAAAACCCGAGCCCGACCCATGTTAAACACCACACAGCTCAACTAGACAAAGGTGGTATAAATACCCCTTTTCCACATATGGAGAAGGGTTGGTTGTTCCTTTTTAAGGTTTCATACATTTGGATAATCCACCATTTATTTCTCTCTTTACTTACTCTCTCTAACTTCCTTCTCCTTTCTTATCATCTTCTTATCTTATTTTCTTACTTTGATCATGAAGTGTAGGTGATATATTGGTTCCTACAGGTTCCAATGAGTATTTAATCATCTCAAACTTTTCAGATTTGAGTGTCGGTGATTTCTCAGAAGGCATCCCAAGTAATTTTCTTTTCCTTTCCTTGAATCTTTCCTCCTCTTCATCAACATAATAAGACGCATCTTGTCGAGTCAAGTAATCTTCTAATTCCATGATATCATCATCATCTTCATGATTATCAAACTGTTCGTGATCTGCTTGAATTGCATGGTTATCATTATTAGACGAGTAGTTGCTCTAAGCATCTACACTTGATTCTTCCTCTTCTTTCTTTCCCCGCTAATATTCTTCTAACTTCCTCATCAGCTCATAATCAAACTCGTGATAATGACTAAAACATTCTTTCAACTATGAGCAAAAATTCTTTTCTTCTTTATTCTCGTGTCCCCATGATCCTTTCAAGATAGCTTTTTCTTTCAAAGCTTCTTCCTTCAAATCACCATCTTTCAGTGCTTCATGCCACTCATAATTTTAAAAATAAGTCATGTTGCCTACTTGAATTATTCCTGGTAAATTTCCTCC
>BQNB010152841.1:0-14247 GCA_026074375.1 Tanacetum coccineum
TTGTAAGATTAAACATAGATCGTACCATATCTAATAGTGTGCGATTTCTCCTTTCAAATACACCATTTTGTTGTGGAGTATATGGAGAAGTAAGATGCTGAATGTCACACCCCGCAATTTTCGATATTTTAAATTACTATTTTACCCTTTGACTTTTTGGGTCCGACTTGACTTTTGACTTTTTGACCTTTTACGGTCACATAAAAATGATTACCGCGTAGCCGGTAAAATTTTGAAACGTATTTAAATTATAAATACTAATAATTATTATTATCTCTCATTGGATATTTTATTTTTCTAACTTATTTGACTTGAAAACGAGAAGATATATTTCATTCTCAAATTGATTATCAAAAACGACCCGCCAAAATGAATTATTAATTATGGGGTACACTAGCGTTTGACATAAAACGACATTCCGGACAACTTTTTAGTTTTGCCCGAGACTTGAAAGCAAACAGAAAATGACTAAAATAGTCTCGCAAGATTTTGAACACAACTCGTACCGACCCAAAAATAATTAAATTTATATTTAATTATCACTTTTTATTAAATAAAAATATTTAATAAATTATTAAATATTTATTCAAAAGCGGTTATTTTAAAACACAAATGTTACATTAAAGTTTTAAATTTTACGGACAAAGGTTACCCGTGAGACCAAATGGTACCAAATAGATAATAATGATTTTTAAATACATTTTATAAAAACATTTATAAAATATAATCAAGTAAATACTTGTTTTTATCAGAAAAATGATTGGAAAACAATGGCGCAACTTTCGTAATTTAAATCAATCGTTAACTAGCCTAATCGAGTCCCGAACCATTATTTTATAAAAGTTACACTTTAAGTCCCTGTGTTTATATTTACAATTGTTACCTTAATCTATCTTAAACTTGTCACAAATTTATTAAACTTTCAAATATATATATCAAACCCATTAGGGTTTACCTCATTTTTTTCAACCCTACACACACACTAACATATACTCCTCCCCATATTATAGTTTCCGGCGCCCCCTCTTTTCCGGCGAGAACCCGGCGATAGCCGCCGCTGCCACACCATCCCATCTCCGCTACATCATCACCTCATCGTCATCTCCCCACCCTCATCATCTCTCCCGCTGCCTTCACCAATCCGGCCACCCTCCGGCGAACATCACACTAGCCGCTGCCGCCACCCTCGCAGCCTCCAAACCACCACGCCACCGCCATATACATCACCCCGTTACCATCACAACCACTATAACCACCTCACCATCGTCATCCTCTCGTCACCACCACCCTCGCCATTTCCATCAGCCCGAGAAGGGTGCGTTTTGGTGTAACAGAAGTATCATTTAGGGTGCGTTTGTTGGATAAAAAACCTCGTCGTAACTCCCACCGACGCCACACACCTCCACAACAACAGCCACAATCCCCTTCATTTTTATATAAAACTAATAAAAGTTTTGGTTTTATTGTTTTATTTATTTTTCTTTCTTTATTTGTTTTTGGGTGGTCATGATTTGGGTTGGTTCTAAATGACGATATATGGATGTTGTTTTGCGTGTAAACAAGCCCATATGGTGTGTTTGGTGTGCTGCGTTTTCTTTTTTTTTTATTACCGAGGGGTGTTTGTCGATGCGTTGTAACAGCCCCAAATAGGGGTGTTTGTTGTGCAAATCTGCTGCAAAAGGGCTGTTTGTTTCGCTGGACAGCAGCCTAAACAGGGGCGTTTGGTTCGCTGCACAGCGGCCTAACGGGGGCGTTTGGTTCGGCAGTTAAACACACATTAAGGTGTCGTTTGGTTTGTGCTCAAAGACCATTAGGGTGCGTTTGGGGTCAGCAGCCCCCTATAAGGGGTGCGTTGGGTTTTGTGGTTTTAAGTAAAGTATGTGCGTTAGGTTGGTTGTTTATAGTAATAAGGGTGGGTTTGGTTATATTTGTCTTTTAAAATGTTTGTTTTGATTTTGTTTAGATGTAATTGGAACCAGTGTGTTTCATCTTGAATAACGGATGGAATTAAAATGGGATACGTTGTTTAAACGCAAGGTCATGCCGAAAATTTCTAAAAAGTGTTTGGCTTCGTATAATTTTCATTTTATGTTTGAGTTTTTGGTAAACCGTTAAATGGACACAAAGTGATTATAGTTTTATGAATTGTTTAAATATAATTTTTACTATTAAGCTCGTAAATCTTTCGTCTTTTATTTTAAGGGTTTTTTATTGTTTAGAGTTAGGTATAACGTGGTAAGTTTGTATAATGATAAAAAGATTATGTTAAATTCCAACTTAAACCATTTTGTTAAGTCTTTAAAAATCACTTTACCTAACTTCTTAAAGTTAAAACGTGTAACTACTTTTATGAATAGATCGTTGTATAATATTTAATTGGTGAATTTTGTAAAACGCGTCGAATTATATTATTACCTTTCTTTTTAACCCCGTTCTTATTTATACTTGTATACAAGTATTATCTACTAGGCTTTTCCTTTGAAATGTTTGTCATTATTATCTACTTCACCTTATGAAGTATAATTATCTCATTTTATCATGTGTAATATATTTGCGGGGAATTTATTAACATTCTTTGGCGTGCGTTTTTTGATTTCATTTTATTTACCCCAACTACCTATAAATCTCCAACATGAAATCCATATCCTTATCAATGAGTCGCGTTGTTGTACTCATTCCATCGGTAAACCCTAATCATAACCTCAAACTAGTGGGATTTAGCGTTTAGTTAAGCTGAATTCTTGGTTCGAGCCGTTCTGTTATCTGTTGTGCTGTGTTATTATTTGCATTTTCGGTAAGTTGCTTGCAACATCAAGGTGAGTTAATAGTCTCGCATTTCAATCTTTTCAATGTTTTATAAACCCGCGAGGGGAAACATGCTCTTTTTTCAACTCATATATTTTATACAGTACAATTACCTTTCAATACTTGGTTGAGTTTATTGCCCCACATTTTACTTGTTTGAATAACTGTTTTATTCATCGTTTTGGGGGTGAGAAATTGCTCGTTATAAAACTTGGTTACATTCACTGAATTTCCAACTTCGTTGACACACTAATTACAAACATGGTTACTTGATTGATATCAACTCACTTCTACTTTTGGAATTGAAGGACTTAAAGCTATTTGTGTATAAAAGGTTATGTCTTCATTGGACACAAGCTGTTTCTGTTACCATCTCCATTTACGTGTTGCCTTAGTCTTGCCTTAAAAAACACGAACTAATGACCAACTTTATATTTGAACTGTTAATTTTCTTGACCGGCTGGAACGGTTGAGGGAGGCGAGGAATAAATAGATCATTTGGGAATAATTATACGATCCGGTTGAGTAGCGCTCACTGTTCGAAATTGCCACAAAGAACAAAAAAGGTTTATATGTCATGTCGGATTGTGCATTATGGTGGTCTTTGTATTTTTTTTTTTTTTTTTTTCGTTTTTGGGACATCAGCTTTAGGGGAAGGAATACACTTTGCTATACAGGATGTAACATGCCCTGTTGACTTAATTTGCTTCGGTGTATGAGTTTAGTAGCATACTGTATACACTTCTCATTGGATCATTGTATCCGTTATTTTGTCGCATCGTACTTTGTACGTGAAATTATATATCCCTTTAATGTCTAGTGCGTACTGTAAACTTGTGGTCCACACTACTTTGGTTGAACGTTTCTGATTATTTAAATGTTTTTCATGATACATTGAGTGAGCTGTATTAAATAGACGTTTGTGGTATCATAAATGTTTGACTTAGATCATATGGTATTCACTCAACTTTATGTTGCGAAAGTTTTAGCATGTTTTTTAGGTGCTTGCTTTGGAACTTTTTGATGTGCTATGTGGAGTTCACGGGCCAATATGATACTCTTTACAACGACTTTCAAATATTCTTACTCGTTGTCTTTTGAAAAAAAATTATGCTTCCGATACATTTACTTATGCTTCCGCAAATGTTTAGTTCTTTTAAATCATGTATAACTCTTTATTTTCAATACAATGAAACGGAGTTATGATTTTCAAAACGTCCATTTAGTGGTCGTGTCTTGTGCCTTGTGTTCGGATATTATGATGACGTCACGCCCTCGGACACGTATTACGTCCAGGCCCAGTCTGGGGGTTGTGTCAGATGGGTTTCAGAGCCAGGTTATAGAGACCAGGTAGATATCTAGGTAGATTATCTGGTCTGGCTATTTTAACCACGTATGTGATACCTTACGTGCTTTTTGTGTGCCTTATAAGTGTTTTTGCTATGAGCTTACGCTATCTTTTATCTGCGGACTTTCTTTTTCTTCTGAGATGTTAATCTTTTCTTTGCGGTTTATCTCTTCTCGCGCTTTACGTCGCCTTACGTTTATTCCTCTATTTACTTATATGAAGTTGTCTATATGAATACTAAATCCTTTTCTAAGACATTGTGGATGACACAATGGTCTTTAAAATTTGTCTAAGACATTGTGGATACCGTTGCAATGGTCTCGAACTTATATTTATAACCTTATACAATATTTCATAGTATGCGAACCCGACACGGTTATGATTTACATGGATATTATGTTTGTAAGCTTAGTTTCATAGTCTTGTATAGGGCGGGACTTGTAAGCTGGTGGTTTAATAGGGTAATTGCTATGTGAACCGTTCATGAAAGACTTAATCTTATTTAATTTAACCGTTTATCACCAGCTTATTTTGAACTCTATGTTGATTTTTCCCTAATTGTTTAGCTCTCTCGTCTTCGAAGACGAGTTTTAAAAACTCTACCATTACTCATTAGAGTGCCTGCATCGTCTTTGTATCAACCTACCTTGAAGTTTTTGTGTGTACTCGTTTTGCGCTCAAGAAAATACAGTCCTTACTTATTTCAATTTATTTGATTTATTTCTTTTCGTCTACCCCGTTGGTTTTGAGTATATTACCGACGCATGACAAGGAATGTGTTACTTCGAGGATTAGAGTGTATTGTAACCCAATGAAGTGCTAATGCTATTGAAGCTAATATTGTTTATGAGGAAAGAATCCACATGGATCATGACTAAATGGATTAGGTCGTACGCTAGGAAACCAAGGCAGTAAGGAATGCCAACAACAACATAAATGACAAAATGTCGTGAGAGCTTACATTGCTAAACCAAATTTCAAGGACGTATAAGTAGCAAAAATTTCCTTTCCACAACATAAGTAAGTTGCACCACACTTGCACTGTGAAGTGCATGATAACATACAAGAGTGTTGACCATGTGAGTAGGAATTATAGGACACCCGTTTCGATATTCAACTTATAGGCCATAGTGGAAAAATTAGAAATCTGAACCGTGTGAACCGTATTTAGGAGGTTAAAACTTGTTGGAGCTCTAACACCGTCAAAGATAATGTTGTGTTTTAAGGAAAGATTCTTTCCCTATTTAGTGAAAATAAGTAGCACTTAGAATGAAATATCTAAAGGTGTTTTGCACTAGTACTTACCTGTGAACTTTCGGTATTGTTGGATTTCTCAAAGTCCTTTGGTCAATTTGTGTCATAGTAATTTTGTCTGTCCTACACTTCACATCTACTAGTAAATATATGTAAGTTGCTCCTTGAGTCTGTTACATTTTACACCCATCTCATTATATTTTGTAAATGTCTTACTGTTATATACTAAATGGAGGTATCCTATGAACTATTTTAGTGTAGTTCTTATAAACTGTTGTCGTGTTATGAACTATTTTACACAGCTTACAAACCGTTTGCTGATTGCTTCATTGTTCTGTTTCTAGTTCAACACATTATAAAAATATTTTTGATATCATTCCATGAACCGTTTTGTCAACATTTTATAATTATCTTACTATTACCTCATAACTTATTTGAGTATAAATTAATGAACCAACTCGTTTTCTTTTATAACCTAATTTACGGTTAATTATAAACCCTTTTGCTACCCTATTATAAATTAGTTTGCAGATATCTTACAAACTATTTCCGTGTCACCTCAGGAATTATTTCGTTGTCATTTATAAACTATTTCGCTGTCAATTTATGAAATATGTTGTCAACTTGTAAACCATTTGTTACCTTTATATTATAAACCGTCACGTAACTTTCTCGTGAACTATTTTGTTATCGCCTCATAAAATATTTCCTGTTATCTTACAAAATACCTTGTGTCAACCTTGTTTTCATTACCACAAACTATTTTGCTACCTCATAAACTATATCGTTTACACCGCATAAGATTTTTTTTTTTTACATTAAGTTTGACGAAAAGAGCATTTTATCGTTAGTTCCTAAATTATGCATAGCCTGATCAACTATGGATAATTCAGGAAGGACCATGCTATGCTGGGAGTAGTCACCATAAAATTTTGTCAAATTACCTTTATGTTCCATCCTCTACATTGTCAACAAGATTATATTGTACTTGGTTTTATTAATATTTTGCGTGCGTATTTTGAGTGTGTCAGTCTGTACTTCGCATCTGTATGCGTCATAATAAGCAGGAATTTCTCCAACCTTGGTTATAGAAACACACAACCTTAGCCGAGAGACTAAATTTTGCTTCCTGTAGTCATGAAAATTACAGATTGAAAGGTTCTAGAATGTAATGAGCATATCACTTTAAGTGGATTATAACCAAGATAACTGGCGTAGGGGAGATTTTCTTCAATTATACATTTCCTTTTTAGTGGTTAGACTCAGCAAATTATGACGATTCTCTTATCGACACACTTTTGAAGGACCTGAAGTTGAAGTAAAGGACGGAAGTATTGCTAAAGTGCTTGGAACTAGTTCATAGAAGCCTCACATATCGCTTGAGTTTGCTCTTTACAGTGCATTGTCCCATTCTACCCACAGACATTAAGGACTTGTTGGAGTTAGCCGACGGAAATGAATATAGAGTTGGTACATATTCATTTGGGATTGTACACTGAACTTTCTGAACCATCCATTCAATATGACATGAGTATGAACTCGAACCCGACAATCACCGGGATCCGTTAAAAAGATTAGAAACGCGATAGTGTCTTACCATTCAGCAGAACCTTAAGACCTCACTTGAACTACCTTATCTCATTCTTAAAATTTTTACTCTTGCCGTTACAAAATCCTTGCGATTATGAACTGTTTGTGGAGTTAACCGACTTGTGCGCTTTTGAGCTAATGGATTTGATTTATCCTCGAACTAACGACTGACTACGATATTTCATCACGTATCACTTGAGCTCTCCCGCGAGCTCCTCCTAATTGTTGACCTTTATTCTGTGGATATTGTTTCTCAAAATGTCCTCACTCTCCGCATTCCGTCACCAATTGTTGTAGTTATTGTTGCTGTGTATTCTTATACTTTTGATTCATGACTCCATATGTTTGTGCTATGATTTTTTTTATGAATAACTGATAAATTAATTTTAATAAAAGATTTTGATGGATTTCGGTATAATATAAATTGTTCTTGATGAGAGGATGTGAAATTTGTGAGTTGCAACAAAGACGACGATGAGGTTAGGCTTGAATTAAAGTGAATTTGGTTGATTAGTTTTGGCGTAAAAGAAATTTTGGATAGTTTGGAAAATATTGTGGCATTATGGTCAAGTCCATGGGTGATTTATAAAAATATAGTTGTTGGTCCAAGTTTTAAAAGAGGGTAAAACGGACGTTTAAAAATGTCTCGAAAGGTTTATAAAGTGTCGAAAATTTTTGAAAATATTCGTGGAGCTTCTTAATATCAAAACTAAGGTTTAGGAATTTTTCTAAAAATGATAAGTCGTTTGTGTTGGTCATTTCTAGATATAGCTAATATTCAGTATACTATTTATATATTTTGTAAGTAAGTTATTTTGGTTAACGATTCTGGGTTTCAATAGTTGTTTTGGAAGATATAAAACAGGATTTTAATTTGGGGATGCTATTAACGCCTAGAAATTAAAACTTTCCTAAAATGAAAACTTTCCATGAATAGTAACTTTTCGTAAGAACGTCGTAACATCTAATAAAAATCCCACCCGAACGAGTTGTAAAGATAATTTTGTGACAAAACTAAAGACAAAACATATATGGTTGTCAATTTCGTTCTTAAACGTTGTGTGCAACGTTCCGTTATCATTATTATTTCTCGTTCTATGGCGTGTCTATTTATTAGGTCGCAGTTAGAGCCGTTCGGTTATACTTTAATTCGCATCGTCTGCTCATGGTGTGTTGAGCCATGATTCATCCTCATACTTTCTAAGTAAGTTGAATACTTACGTCTTTTAGCCTCGTTCGATATTAATCACCCGGTCTTACAGATATCTCTGCCCTAACATTTAAACCTTATTCATACATCCCAACGTCTACATTTTCCTCTTATGTTTTCACTATCAATAGACTTTCACTTATAACACTGTCTATATCAAACAACAAAAACTTGTAATGATATTTTTCTTTTTTTTTAAAATAAAAAAATTCTCATATTAATGATTTTTATTAACTGGTCAAACTTAGCCAAAATTTTTGTATATTAAGAAGTGTCAAAACATTGAATTTTGCTGAATAAAATTTTCAACGCCATGTTTAAAAACGGATTTGTTAAATCCTAAATATGTTCCTAATCACACAATAGGTTAACAAAAATCGAATCAGACGGTGATTCCGTTAAGGGGTAGGGGGATACTGTCACATCACCGCAATTTTCGATATTTTAAAATTACTATTTCTTCCTTCGACTTTTTGGTGGTCCGACTTGACTTGACTTTTGACCTTTTACGGTACATAAAAACGATTACCGAGTAGCGGTAAAATTTTGAACGTATTTAAATTATAAATACTAATAATTATTATTATCTCTCATTGATATTTTATTTTTCTAACTTATTTGACTTGAAAACGAGAAGATATATTTTATTCTCAAATTGATTTATCAAAAACGACCCGCTAAATTACGTTTTCGTTAGTCGGACTCTAAAGCAATTTGATGTAAAACGACATTCCGAACAACTTTTTAGTTTTGCCCGAGACTTGAAACCAAGCAGAAAATGACTGAAATAGCCTCGCAAAATTTTGAACGCAACTCGTACCGACCCAAAAAATAATTAAATTTATTAAATTATATTTTACTTATAAAAAATATTTAATAAATTATTTAATTTTTAATCAAAAGCGGTTATTTTTTATAAAATTCTCGAATGTTCAAATTAATGTTTTAAATTTTACGGACAAATAATTACCCGTGAGACCAATTGTACCAATAAATAATATGATGTTTAAATAAAGTTTTCATAAAATATTGATAAAATTTAATCAAGTAAATATCTTTTTTATAGAACAATTATTTGAAAAACAATGGCGCACGTTTCATATTTTGAACATCTTTAAGTCAATAAAAACGAGTCATGAAACGATTTTTATCAAAAACTCATTAAAAAGTTTACAAATGAACCCTAACTAATTATAACTTGTCCTTTCATTTTAAAGTTAACTATATATATAAGAATTTTATAACTCTCAATCATTGCATCCTCTACAACATTACACAAACCCTAGCCTCCTCTCTCTCTAGCATTTCCGGCGGCCGCTTCCACTTTTCCGGCAAGATTTTTTTTCTTTTTTTTTTTTTTTTTTTTTTTTTTTTTTTTTTTTTTTTTATTTTCATTTTTTATTTTTTATTTTTTTTTTTTTTTATTTTTTTTTTATTTTTTTTTTTTTTTTTTTTCTTTTTTTTTTTTTTTTTTTTTATTTTTTTTTTTTTGTTTTTTTTTTTTTTTTTTCTTTTTATTTTTTTTTTTCTTACGGCGTTGGTCCCAAGCTTACACTACCCTCTCACCATTACTTATCCAATTGCACCATCATCATCAACACCATATCGTCTCCTCCATCCATCATTATCCACCCACATTGTCAACTCACCCCCGACAACCAACCCGTCACCACCATCGCGTACAACCCACAAACCGAAGTCTCCCTTGGGCTTGCCATCGCAGCTAAGCACCACACCACCCTTCCACTGCCGCCTCCATCACGCATTGCCACCACGTCAACAACACAACCCGTTTTCACCTGTGTAACCATCATCTTCACCACACCTACGCCACCACATCTCAGCCAACTCGTCACCATTTCCTCTCGTCGTCACCTTCACTCCCAGACGCCACTAAACCTCCAAGCAACAGCCACCATCCCCTTCATTTTTATATAAAACTAATTAAAAGTTTGGTTTTATTGTTTTATTTATTTTCTTTCTTTCTTTTCATTTTTTTTGGGTGTCATGATTTGGGTTGGTCTAAATGACGATATAGGGATGTTTGTTTTCGTGTAAACACGCCCATAAGGGTGTGTTTGGTTGCTGCGTTTCTTTTTTTTTTACAACCCGAAAGGGGTGTTTGTCGATGCGTTGTAACAGCCCCAAATAGGGGTGTTTGTTGTGCAAATCTGCTGCAAAAGGGGTGTTTGTTTCGCTGGACAGCAGCCTAAACAGGGGCGTTTGGTTCGCTGCACAGCGGCCTAACGGGGGCGTTTGGTTCGGCAGTTAAACACCCACATAAAGGAGTGTTTGGTTTGCTGCTCAACGACCCTTAAGGGTGCGTTTGGGACAGCAGCCCCCACTAAGGGGTGCGTTTGGTTTTGTGGTTATCAGCCAAGTATGAAGCGTTTGGTTTGTTGTTTATAGTTAATAAGGGTGGGTTTGGTTATATTTGTCTTTTAAATGTTTGTTTGATTTTGTTTAGATTTAATTGGAACAAGTGAGTAATTTGCAACACGGATTGAATTAAAATGGGAAACGTTGTTTAAACGGCAAGGTCATGCCGAAATTTCTAAAAATTGTTATGCTTGTAAGTTTCATAAAGTCTATAATTAGCTTTAGAAACCCCACACCCCCCACTGATAAAATGGACAAATAGTTTTATAGTTTTTAGATTTTTAAAAATTTAATTATACACTAACGCGTACAATACGATAAACTTACTTTATATATACAAGATATCTCGTTTATGTTAATAATCGTGTAAGAAATACTTAAATTATAAAATATTATTTTATAATTCCCAACTATAACTTTTGTAAAGTCTTTAAAACATCATTTACCTAACTCGTAACTTTAAAACGTGTAACTACTTTTATGCAAGAACTTTGTTATTAATTTAATTGGTGAATTTTGAAAACGCGTCGAATTATATTTTTTACCAATTATTTTAACACGTTTTCTTATATAATACTTGTAAAGTATTATATACTACGGCTTTTCCTTTTGAATGTTTGTCTTTATTATATACTTCACCATATGAATTATATAATTATTCATTTTTCATGTGT
Source organism: Tanacetum coccineum (assembly GCA_026074375.1). Classification (NCBI taxonomy): domain Eukaryota; kingdom Viridiplantae; phylum Streptophyta; class Magnoliopsida; order Asterales; family Asteraceae; genus Tanacetum; species Tanacetum coccineum. Next base: position 11,261 of record BQNB010152841.1, read on the forward strand.
AATATATATGCGGAATATATTAACATACTTTGCGTGCGTTTTTCGATTTATTTTATTTAACCAACTACCAAACTCATCCAACCTGAATCTAAATCCTTATACGAGCTCCGTTGAATGTACTCATCCGTCGGTGAACCCTAATTAATCATCTCCAAAAACTAGTGGGATTTAGCCGTTAAGTTAAGCTGCAACTTCTTGGTCGAGCCGTTCTGTTCTCCGTTTGTGCTGTGATTATTATTTGCATTTCTGCTAAGTTGCTCTGCAACATCAAGGTGAGTTCATAGTCTCGCATTTCAATCTTTTAATGTTTTATAAACCCGCGAGGGGAATACATGCTCTTTTACAAACTCATATATTTTACTACAGTACAATTACCTTTCAATACTTGGTGAGTTTATAGCCCCACATTTTACTTGTTTTGAATAACTGGTATTATATCTTTTAGGTGAGATAACTGCTCGTTTACAAACTTGGTTACATTACTGAATTTCCAACTCGTTTACACACTAATTACAAACCTGGTTACTTGATTGATATCACACTCCTTCTACTTATGGAATTAAGTACTTAAAGCTATTTGTGAATAAAATGGTTATTTCTTCATTGGACACAAGTGTTTTCAGTTACCATCTCCCATTTACGTGTTGCCTAAGTTTGCTTAACAAACCACGAACTACTGCCCAACTTTATCATGAACTGTTAATTTCTTGACCGGAGGACCGGTTGAGGGAGCGCGAGTGAATAAATAGATCTATTGGGACTAATTATCCCTATCCGGGTGAGTAGCGCTCACTGTTCGAACTTGCCAAGAACAAACGGATATATGTCATGTCGATTGTGCATTATGGTGGTCTTTGGTTTGGGACACCAGCTTAGGGCAGGAATACTTTGCAACAGGATGTAACATGCCCTGTTGACTTAATTAGCTTCGGTGTCATGAGCTTAGCGCAACAGTATACACTTCTCATGCGATATTGTATCGCAACGTAAATACCCACCCCATTTTATGAGAAGTTATATCTCCTATAACTGTCATATACGTTTTGAAGTCTTGTGGTCCATACTACTTTGGTTGTACGTTTCTGATTACTAAGCACTTTTCATAATACTGTGAGTGAAGCAGTATTTACTAAACGTTTTGGATACTCGTAAATGTCTTGCTTAAACCTATGAATTCACTCAACTTTATGTTGACCGTTTTAGCATGTTTTTCTCAGGTGTTTAGCTTGGACTTCTTGATGTGCTATGTGGAGTCTACGTGCAATATGATACTCTTTCAAGACTTATCAAAATATCATACTCGTTGTCTTTTGAAAACCAAATTATGCTTCCGCTACATTTTACTTATGCTCCGCAAATGTTTAATTTCTTTTAACTATTGTAAAACTTATTTATTTTTGAACAATGCAACGAGTTATGATTTCCAAAACGTCCATTAGTGGTCGTTCTCTTGTGCCTTGTGTTCGGATTATGATGACGTCACGCCCTCGGACACGTATTCCGTCCAGGCCCCGTCTGGGGGTGTGACAAATTCTTTCTCTATTGACGACATCGATTATGTCGATGCATCACCTCCCGATTCTGAGCTTGTCAGCTTAGAGGTGGTGGAGAATGTTGCCCCAGAAGATGGAGAGTTTGATACCGATATTCTTCTTATCAAGGACGATGTTCTTCGTAAGAAATTATTGAAAATCAATCTTCTCATTGCTAAGTTCGAAGCATTAAATGCTGATCCAACCCCATCTTCCGATTTTGTTCTCAAGTCTCTTATCCCCGTTGAGGATGGTGACTCCTTCTTGGAAAAATTTGAAACAACTCCCGAGCTTGAAACTTTTAAATTTGATATTGAAGAGAAGAATAGTGGCAGTACCACTATTCATGCTGATATTTCTCTTCCGGATCTTGAATGTGTTTATTTTAAGAGTGGGCCCGATCCGGGAGATTTGACTTCTATTGACCCTGGGATTCGTAAGAACGTTTCTTCTATAACAAATGTGAATTTACCATTCGAGGATGACCAATCTCCTCTCTTCGCTTATGTTGTATGGATCTTTATTCCTTTTCTCACGTATCTCGTTGCTCCTCTATATCTTCTCTCCTCTGGGAATAAATATACCATTTTTGACCCCGACATCTCCATTTATCATTCATTTATGCCGGGTGTATCTCATCGGAGTGGAACTTTCATGAAATTCAATGTTTATCCAAACCACTTGAATGAAAGTCCGATGGAGATTTTATCTTCCACTTGCTCCCCCATGGACCAATGAATTCAGGGTCAAGTCGAGCTTGTGACTCGGTTACCAAAAACAAAGTGCTTCGTGGGTGGCAACCCATGCTTATCCTTATATAATTATATAATAGTAATGAATAAGTGTGTTGTGAGAGGGCTCGCCTCTCCATTTTCCGTGTTTTGTGTTTTGTGTTGTATGTCCAGGATTGTCCCGGATTGTTCCAGATTTTTGAAGTCTCTCGTGCTCGCGGTTTTTGTCCTTCGATCACTCGAGCTTCACATCCCCAGCTTCATTTTGGGAAGCCAATATCCTAATCTAATCGACTAATGTTTATCTTTTGGCATACTTAATAAACGGCCTTAGATTTACGTAAGAGACCATTCTTAAAACATTGAGGACAATATTTAGTTCTAGTATGGGGGGGGGGATCTATCGATTTGATTGTACCTGCAGTCGTTGTTTTCACGTAATCATGTTTTTACCACCAAAATACCAAAAAAAAAAAAACGTGTTGAGCTGTAGCTTGTTCCTTAACCTTTAGACTAAGCATTCACGGATCTTTGCGAAAAATGAGAAATGATAGAGTTAAGTATGAGTTAGATGTTAAACAAAGATTATTTGGAAATCTTACAAGCTCATGTGTGTAATTTGTGGCTTTTTCTCCCATAAGCTCCTAACCGAACTAATAATACGTGCTCTCTTCGAAAATTAAACTTAAATCAACAATTTTTGAAGTATAGTCGATATCAATAA
>BQNB010152842.1:0-15716 GCA_026074375.1 Tanacetum coccineum
TCATGATTTCCAGAGGAATCTCTCCACTAGACTAGGATTTTTCTCCTGAAAACCCGATTAGAGGGACTTTTAAGTCTATCTTGGATGCTCTAATGGAGGGTTTTAATTTCATGAAGCAATGTTCATATATGACCTCGCATGAGCTTCCACTATCCATGTGCACCCAACTTACCTCTCTTCCAAAGATCTTTTCTTTTATTATGACCGGTGCCGAGTAATTACTGCCTCTTGTTACTGAAGGAAACGTGATTTCCCTGCCTTCGGAGATAAAGTCTTCATATGTGTTGTCCCTTGTGTAGGACTCTGCTTTCCTTATCATGAGTATAGGTGCTTCAGTTGGCGTAGTGCCTTTGTCTTTTTTCCCTTTTAATCGTTGATTTTCAAAGGCCTTTGCTCGCTCTTTCTTGATTCCTTTCACAAGGTGGGAACGCTGCCTTGATTTTACAGCTTCTTCAATCTGGCTTCTTAATTGGCGTAAGTCGTTGGTGTCGTGCCCATAATCTTCGTGGAAGTGGCAGTATTTGGATATGTCTCATAGTTGTCTACTTCCAAACATACGAGGAGGCTCCTCGAAACTTCTAGCTACCTTTTTGGTGGCAAGGATTTCTTTTGGGCTTTTAGAAAGGCTAGAAAGCAGTCCATGATTAGGTCCTTGGTAGGGGGAGAACCTGTCCCTGCCTTTCTTTCCTTAGTTATTATCCCAGGAGGTCTTCTTTGATCTTTCGAAGTTTTCCCTTTGATCACTCAGAGCTCCATTAGTTGCTACCTCTCTTGCTTCGATCCATGTGTAGGTTTTTTCCATCAGACCTTTATAAGTGGATGGAATGTCTGTGGAAAGGTGTTCGACCAAGCTTCTTGTCCTTAAACCGTGAACAAAACTGGAGATACGCTGATCTTTATATAGACCCAAAATCTGTAGATTATCATCGGTATATCTAGTAGCAAAGGCCCTGGTACTTTCGCCTTTTCTTTGTTTGATGTTGCGGACTGCTAAATGCGTCTTTGTGAAATTCTTTTGTTGACTGAAGTGTGATCGGAACTTAGCCTTTAGATCTTCGTAGTTAAGAATGCTACCTGCTTTCTGGCTATTCCACCATATTCGGGCGGAATCTTTGAGGGTGTACGTAAACATGTGACAAGCTACGTGCATTAACCATTTTTGCATGCGAATGGCCCCTTCGAAAAGGTGCAAGAAATTATCGGAGTCCCTCTTTCCATCATAAGAACAAATGTGGGAAGGCATTTTAGTCCATCCGGGAGAGGATAATCCTCGATCCAGTTGAAAAAAGGGGTTACAGAACTTGTTGAATCTGCGAAAGAGCCTGCAGGGTTTGGGTTTGGATACATAGGCATATTTGGCGGTGCATACATAGGTTACATATAAAAGGGGTAATTACTCGAAGGGGTAACTATGGGACACATAGACCCATTATATAAAGGTATGCCATTATTCATGAAGGTCTGGTATATACCCCCCCCCCCTTGTAAATAATAGGCAGAGGTTCCCTCGGCAGAGGGATTACCATTCAGAGCCTGGAAAGGGAAACTCAGAGGTTGCCCATTAATAATGCCTGTAGATGGTTAGGAGTAGGGGTTAACATAAGTAGGTACAGATCCAGTGGGTATACGTAAACTATTAGGTATGAAAGGTTGGGCATGATGTGAGAGAAGCGTACCATTAGAGGGGAGATTCCCCCCTGTGTTAGTCTTAGGTTAATGGCCTCCGTATACAGAGGTCAAAGAGGATTGCAGAGGTTGACCGCTTTCATTTCTTACCAAATGAGTTTCCAAGAGTGGGGGAATATTCATTTCCCTGTTTCCATTCTCCCTTGTTTCAATCTTCAAAGGCCTACTACCTTCGGCATTTCTTCCTGTCCTGCTCCCTTCCCTGTTTGGAGCTTCTTCAAACTCTATGACTCTTTCTTGCTGCCCATGAACCCCAGGAGACCTCAGCCGAAGGGGTGGAGTAGTTTCCTTAGTTGGCCTAGGTCTTGGTTCCATCTCTCGCTCTTCGTCATAGTCCTTACTAAAATATTCTAGTTTAGTTCGAAGGTCTTCATTGCGTATCTGCCTTTGTCATCTCTTAAGAAGGATTCGAGAACTTCATAGTTAGCCTCTACAAAAGCTGGGCTAATCATAGGGTTAGGATTAGCCAAGGTAAAAGCACGATAAGCAAATGGCATATTTTCAAGAGTAGTGGCGGCAAACACGGTGGTAGTCACAGGTGGTCTTTCACTGGTGTTAATGTGTGGTATCTGAGGTGGTGTCAAGAAACCCAATGGTGGCGTCATTTTTCTTCCGTTAGTCATGTCAGAAAAGTAGGTAAAGTGGTTTGGACGCTATTTGACTTGGTTGAAACGGGACTAATTGTTACGGGTCCCATGGATGGCGCCACTGATTGTGCAAATATAGGCACAATCAGGCTTCAAAAGGATCAAAGAGTTCTAGGGGTGATTGTGGGATTGCCAGGTCTTGAATAACTTGTGTCAACACAAATAGAAACACTATGTTAAGTGAAGCGCAAGGGGTGTCCCTGTGAATCACCTTCGGCGTGAGAGTAAGTATGTGCTTTATAAATGAAAGTATAGGAAGAAGTAGTATAGGCCTTAGCCATAACCCTGGAGACCTTGGGGGCCATCTATATATAGGTGTAACATGAGATGGACCAAGGGTCAGCACAAATGCAGGATCATGGGGGTGTCCCACGTTTTAAGGGATGATTCCAGGAACTGTATGCCACGTTCTCTATTTTGGCGGGAAAGCCTTTATAGAGAGGGAGATCATGAATGATTGACTTGAATAAGTCTGACATTTGCCCTAGTTTTGTTAAATGCCTCACTGCGAAGGGTTAGGGTCTTCGCGTGGCGGATTCCAATATTGGTAATCATCCCGAATATGATTTTACGCCACTTAAAACTATTCGATGATCCCATGGTGCAATTGGGAAAGATCGCGATTCGAGGCTTAAAAGGAGGCCTGACGAGCCTGAAGGAGTACTGATCATCACTGTCCAAGTGTATCTTGAGTAGTCATCGACAATAACCAAAGTGTAGAAGTTATCTCCGTAACTTTGGACGGCCGATGGACCAAACAAGTCCATATGAAGGAGTTCTAGACACTTAGTTGTTGAAACTATGTTTTTAGCCTTATGACTTATGTGTACTTGTTTTCCAATATTGCATGCGTCATAAAAATAGCTTTCAAATTTTAGTCTAGGCAAGTTTCTAACAAGTTCTTTAGATGATAGCGATTGAATAAGTCGCATATTGGCGTGACCTAATCTTCGATACTATAAGGTCGAAGTATCATCTATTGATGTTAGACAAAGATTATCCTTTGGTGAGTTACCAATTTTCATAATGTAAAGTCCATTTTTCCTAAACCCCTTTCCTAATGTAATTGCCGCTTTAATTATTTACACTACCGTCTCGCTAAATATACCGCTGCACTTTATATCACATATTTACCTAAATAACAAAGTTTAAAGCTAAGATTATCAACATGGCTAACATCATAATATAAAGAGTTATTAGTGATTGTACCTTTTCGACAATTTTACTTTTGGTGATTGCTTCCAAACACAACATTACCTCCTCTATAGCCTTGAAGGATGAACAGATATTCTTTGATTGCCCACATATGCCTTGACCACCACTGTATTTGAACCCATTCATAATGTCCATTCTACGCTGACTTTTAGCCGAACCTAGAATCACAAAATAACTCAAGCATTTGGTCCCCAATATCTCATAGGTCCATTAGCGTTATACATGCCATTTGGTTTGTTTATGTATGGGTATCAAGGATAAGAACCCCATGGATTATAGTTAGGAGGTTGAAACTAATAACCTTGTTAAGTTGAGTAGTTCCAACCTACTTGGTGATAATAACTTTTTGGATATAATGGATTGGTTTTTCTATGGGGTGTTTTAGGTAGTGTTTGGATTTTACTTTTTCCAAGTCCTTGACTAAGTTTAAGGATTGGTGCTTGTTTAACATTCTTTATAGAAGAGTTTGACACTGATTTTCTAGTGATTTGTACAGAATCATTTTTCTTTAAGACGTTGGATTCCAATTTTCCTACATCTTCTGCAGAGAGCCGGTTCTGTTCGTTTGAACTAGCCGGTTCTCTTCCAGAGGGAACCGGCATTGCTGGTTCTACAGAAGTCATTTTGACGTCCTTATGGCTCAACTTTTTGGTTTTCTCATTGCTAGTAGAAGCTATATCTTCTGCGTATCCTATTCCATGTTTATCTTTTGGTGGTTTTGCATTTCAAGCATTTCTTGCAAAGTGGATCTACTACTCTTAAAACTAGCTAGTTTTAAAGTTAGTGACCTAATTTTAGATTGAAGGTCGACACATGATTTTCATTCAATATTAATCTCTTTGTTTCTTTCTAGTTGTTCTACATTTGTTTTAAGTTCATATGCCTTCTTTTTTAGTACTTCATGTTTTGCCTTTAGTTGTTTGTTTTCCTTGATAATCCTAAGACTAATTTTGCATAGTTTATCATACTTATTTTCCCATGATTCATTATCTAAAGATGAACTACTATAGTAAGGAGTGTCGGATAATACCTCATTGTTGTCAAGCACCATGAGACAGATTTCTTACTTCTTGGAATCATCTTCACTATCGCTCCAGCATCCAAAAACTAATGCTTTTTGATCGTTGTAGGAGTGTTTGGGACAATCACTTATGAAGTGATTTGGATCTCCGCACTTGAATCACTTACGATCTTCTTTTTCCTTTTTGTCTTCCTTGATCTTCCGGAAGCTCTTTTTATCGTCATTAGGTTGGCGGACAAACTTTCCTTTTCTTCTAAAGAACTTTTTGAAATTTCTTACCGCTATGGCGTATTCTTCATCTTCACTATCTGAAGAAGATGCTTCTTCTTCACTTAGGAATTTTCTTGCTTTGAGAGCAAATGATTTGTACTTTTCTTTCTTGCTCTTAGAGATCTCTGAGTCCTTTTCAAGTACTACTTTATAAACTTTTAGATTGCCGATAAGCTCGTCTAGAGGTAGTGTTGATAAGTCATTGGATTCTTCTATTGTTGTCACCTTCGGATGCCATTTAGTAGGAAGAGCCCTCAAGAATTTCCTAACATGATTACGACTTGAAAATGATTCATCAAGTGCTTTAGTGATATAATAATAGTATTAAATCTAGCAAAAGCACAATCAATGATCTCGTCATCGAAAATAGAAAATTCTTCATATTTTTGAACAAACTCTATTTTGTTATCTTTTACTTGCTTATTTCCTTGATGAGTGATTATTAGAGAATTCCAAATATTCTTGGCCGTATCACACGTAAAAATTCTTTCATATTCTTTTTTCGGTAAAGCATTGTATAAAACTATTTTTGCATCATCATTTTTGGAAATCATTTTCTTATGACTTTCTTCATATTTTTCATAAGGAATGATTTCAACCTTACCTTCTTTTTTAATGGTAGGTTTATAGTTACCATGGACTATAATATGCCAAAGATCAATATCTTTAGACTTCACATAAGTTTCAAAGCGTTTTTTCCAATAAATAAAGCAATTACCGTCAAATGACGAGGTGGTTTGTTGGTTGGCATAGATTGACATTCTTTGTAGTTTTTAGAATCCTCTATCGTTTATAGATTTAAAATACAATTATTTAAAACTTGGGTAAAACAGCTCTTGATGCTAGTTGTGGAAAACTTGAATGGGGTTGAATAGTTTTCTTGTCTTAAGATTTAACTTTTTAAAAAATCTTTGTTATGTTCTTATGTGGAATGTTTGACGACTGATATTGATCTTGGCTTTGAGATAATATGAAATGCAAGAAATATAGAAGTTAGCAAGAAGGAACCAAGACGCAAGCGTTTATGTGGTTCGGTTACAAGGACAACTTCTTGCCCTTCTTCACCCCCCGAGTCACCTTCTAGAGGAGTTATAAACACTAGTCACCAAACCTCTTTAGCCCGGCGGAGAAGCCTCACTATGCTGCTTACACCTTTTTATCGTACAAAGCTAAATACCAATTCAACCGTAGAAATCAAACCATATTTACTAACTTTGGTTTACAATGAAGGATGATACAACTTAACTACTATATGATGTTACAACAATGGCAATAGAGATGTGAAACAAGACACTTGGAGACTTGATGTCTCAATGGGTGGTGTTGGCTATTTCTCTCTTTTGAGAGAAATTACCTACAAATGCTAAAAGAAACTAAACAAGAACTGATAAGAGAAGAATGATCAATAGATTAGAGAGTTTAGAGTTAGAAAGATGTGTCCAAAACATGAGAAATAGCTTGGTATTTATAGCCAAAATTTTGCATTGTAGCCCGGTTCCTCCGGTTCCATTGTAGAAGGGAACCGGCCAGTGTTCTTTAAGAGAACCAGCCTACATTAACCAAATCCGAATTTTGATATGCTTATATGCTTGAGAGATAATGTGTATATTGCAGTTACCCTTAGATATGTACAAATGGATGATGTCATCAATAATGTAACTAGATATTGATTGTATTGTATTCATAGTATGAGTAGTTTGTTTATAATTTATGGTTTTTTGTTGGGGGGGGGGTACTGTGCGTCGGGGGTGGGGGGGAGGGGTTGGGGGGGTTATTTTGTTTTTTTTTTTCTTTTTTTCTTTTCATTTTGTCTTTTTTTTTTTGCTATTTGTTTATATATACCTAATTTGTCCTAGTTAATTATGTGAGTTAGTTAAAGTAGTTTACTTTCAACATGATTTTATTTGTCATCAACAAAACCTAGTAAGATCGTGAAATAGAAATAAACAATTTTATCGGTTTATTTAGATTAACATGAATGTTGGGATACGGTGGTGGGGTGGCAAGGTATGTAAGAGAATCTTGGTGAAGTGTATGAGGATTTGAATTTCAAATGTATAAGTGTGTGAGTGTGTGTATATGTGTGTGAATAGTATGAAGGAATCTTTGAGTGAGTGTGTATGTGTAATTTGAAATTCAAATGAGTGTGTGTGTGAGTGTAGAGATGAAGAAGAGAATGAATAGGGAATGTGTAGTAGAGAATTTTGTGACATGACATATAGGAGCCTATGTTGCAATGTTTAGAGATAACAAGTATAAGGAGGTACATTGTGTAAGGGATTGTGAGTTGTCATTGTGATAACCGGTAAATTGGCCAGGGTTAAGTATTATAAGATATCATAATTTTCTATCGGAGTCTTTTGATTTTGTCGGCTTTATTGGCAGAAAGCTGAAAAGTTGACTTCGGTTGACTTATTTTGCGTAAAAGGGTTACGGTATAACCGGGTTTTGGGAGAGTCATAAGTATCGTAAGAGAATCTCTTTTGATTCATCTTTCCGTTTTGGAATAGTTATGTAGTCATTCAGTGCTTTCCGAGAAGTTTTCCCGCGTTTAGCGAAAATCGTCACGCAGCGCGTATCGGCACGGTAGTTAATTTGAGAACGAGTGGTAGTAAATTTAGAAGTGTATTAATGGGTTTATAGGTTAGATAAATTCGTGTTTTAAATAAAGTGGGTTTAAAATGTAAATCGTTGGTGTGTCATTTAAAGGTTATCAGAAAACATGCGTTTTCGTGAAATTCAGTAAAAGACCGTATCGGTCGTTAAAGTGAAAATTTAGGCAAGTCAAAGGTGTCAAGTTGTATTTTGAAAGTTGCAACGCTTTTAAAAACAATGGGAAGGATTTGGTTGAGTTTAAACAAAAATTCGTATTTTTGGTCCTGACGCGACCGTCAACGTTCTAAATGAATTTTTGGAAGGATTTAAGTTAGAAAGGGTGCCGTGTAAATGCTCTAGATTATTTAAAAGATGTTTCTAAACGTAATAAAAATACTAACTAACCCTGGGTAACATTTTAAGTTAGCGAGATTTGAGTTTTTAATGAACCCGACACAAAAAGAAGGAATCCTGAGCCACTTAGGATCCTTGGCCGGTTATGGGTTAACAAAGGGAACAAGGAGGCAAGTTTTTAGCTTAACGATGTCCTAGTGTAGTACATATGGTTTTGTCTTAACCTAAAACACACACTTATGCATGTTTTTCCAAATCAAAAATAAAATTTATCTCTCTCTTTCTCTCTTTGAGTTTCGGACGAGCAACACAAGGGGCAAGAAACAAATTTTTTCAAGACTTATCAAGAACACGGGTTAATAATCAATAGTGGGTTGATATTAGATAGTCTCGGGTTGTAGAAAACGATTTGGGTTTACTTCTTCGCGTCAAAAACCAAACCAAGAACCTTCAAACTTGTAAGTTTTTCTAAATTTAAAATTTGTTGTACTTTTGTGTTCATATTGGTAACCTAATGCTAGTTGTATAAGTTGATCGTCGTAAAAAAATCAAAACTTAAAAAATAAAATGTAAGAAAAAAAGGATGTTTGTTTGCGTCGAGCTCAAGAAAAAGGGTCAAGGGTTGAAAGTTTGAATATTTTAGTTGTGGTGGTAAATCTTATTTCTATAAAAAGTGATTCTAGGGTTTATTTAGAAAGGATTGCTTAAAAATAAGCTCGTAAAGGCTTATTTGGTTGTGGGTTGTTTCGGTTTGGGCTCGACCCAACCAATTTGTGGTTTGGGCTCGTCTTAGCTCTCGGTCAGACAAGAAGGAGTGGGCTCGACCCATTTTGTATTCGGCTTATTTGTTCATTTGGTTTCTAGCTTATTTGGTTTTTGGCTTATTCAGTTTCAGACTAGTATTATTGGGCTCGGCCCATTTGGCTTATCGCTTATTATTGTTTCGGCTTATATTTCAAGCTTATGGCTTATTATTGTTTCAGCTTATATTTCTATCTTGTGGCATATTTATGTTTTGACTTAGTTGGTTTTGGCTTATATTGGTCTCGACTTATTTGGGTTTGGCTTATATTAATCTCGGCTTATATATATGGACTTATGACTTATTTGTTTTCGGCTTATATTTGGGCTTATGGCTTATTGGGCTTTGGTCCATTTAATTTGGCTTATTGGACTTACAAAAAGTTTAGGCTTTTGAAATGGTTTGGACAATTATAAAAAGGATATGGATTTGTCTTAGTAATCGGACTAAATATTAAAACCTTAATGGGCCATAAGTCCCAATGATTAGTAAATGGAATTGTGGAATCAAATTGAATTTTATGGATATACGGGACTTGACAAATGTTATTGGACTCAAATTTGATTTAAAAGAGGCAAGTTGGACTTAATAAGAGTTAATGAACTAACTTTGGGCTTTCGGGCCCAATAAGGGAAAATTTGATAATTAAATTTCTAAGAACGAATCAATGGATTTACAATAGTTACAGAAGTGGAAAATGATTTGAATTGAACAGTTTTGTCACGTTTAGGTAAACGCGTTGAAGGTATAAACTTTTGGCTGTCGGAATTGTGGGATATTGTGGAAAATAATAAGGTTTGAAAACCATGGAACCCCTTTTCAAACGAACGGGTCATGTCGAAATTTTAGGAGAAATGTCGCACTTAGAAAATAACGTGGAATGAGTATTTCAAGTTAACTCAACTAAAGGACAAAAAGGGTGACTTTTGTAAATATTAAGTGTTAAGAGTAAACGATTAAACATGGGCGCACGAAGATGATAAAGATTTTATACTTACCCCGTTAAGCCCGATAAAGAGACAAAAATAATGAAATATTATTATTTTATGTGTCGATGTTGCACTTAGCCCAAGTGCATTGAGTCGTTTTACGTAATTATCACACAACCATGTTAATGGAATAAAGGTTTTGTAAGGGAATAAAGGTTTTGTAATGGAATAAAGGTTTTGTAATAGGATAAAGGTTTTGAAACATGAATAAGGATTTTGTGTGAGTAAAGACGAACACTTGTACAATAAGATAACTTTGTACAAATATTTATGAGATGAAATTAATGTTAGGTCGTGACCGGGTACCGTTGTGTGTTGTAGAGATTGTTTGGTTCGTTGAGCAGAGATTGTTTCGTTCGTTGTGTAGAGATTATCTGTGCGGTTATTATCACTATTGAGGTGAGTTCTCGTAGCCTCATTTTTAAATCTTTTTTCGTTAGGGGAAAATGATACCCAAATGTGTTTTGAACTGTTTTTCTAAACTGTGCGAAACGTGATTTTGATTTTGGGATAATTTATGTACTTATGACTGCTATGTGAATATATGTTTTATGATTTTACTTGCATGTACTATGTTTGGCATGGTAAGGGTTGTGATTTTAACTTAGTATTACTGTGATGGCAGCAAGGGTTGTGGACCTGCCCTAATAATAGTGCTCCAAGTTGGTAGGGGTCCTTAGGTGCGTAAGTGACATATCAGAGTGCGGCTCCAAGAGCAATGGAATACTGCTTTTTTGGTGACAAGAGGGGAAGCAATGTCATGTGCACATGATTAGCGAGGATGCAAAGTTCATGGTATTTTCATTGCATAAAATCACTGTCATATAGCACTATTGGTCCGCATGTATAAAATGATGTCCCAACAACTACACTGTGTTTAAGATCAAACCTACGAGCTCACCAACGTTATTGCTGACGTTTTCGAGTATCATTTTTAGGTGTGTTTTGATAAAGGTAAATGTGAAGTATTTGGAACCAAAGATGAGTACATTGGGAGTTTATTGAAGGACAACTGTTTGACTTTTTCTAAGGTTGCGAAATTGTAAACATTTGTAATAATAAACTTTTGTAAATAATGTATAGTGTGATCTTGTATCTTGTGCAATGTGAATCATTGTGTCGCATTCTCGTGTTTCCGTCGTTGACGGGGTCTGACAGATTGGTAATCAGAGCCAAGGTTATAGAGAAAGCTGGTTTTTATAAAAAGGAAATTTTGTAAAAACGCAACTATAACCAAACTAGAGTTTTCGTAAAACCTCGAACATGGCGAAAGTCAATTAGCCCAAGCTGATAGAACTAAACACGTGATAGTTCTTTGGTGAACGTTTAATTAAGCTCGAGGTTTTTTAGACCTCATCTAGGATGAATAACAATGATAATAACATGCAGCAGAATAAGAACAAATCAATGTTATTCTAACAAGGTTTTTCATCATTATCTTCTCTACAATGACTACCACAAGCCCTAATTCTACCTTGATCAATGGTAGAACGTGTTATATAAACTATAACAAGGAATCAAAGATCCTTGAGGTTAAACTACAACCAATCTAGGCGTCTACATTAAGACTTGACGCCTAGAACACACACACACCTTTAGTCGACTACATTTTCTGTGTATATGAAACTACACACCTATGAATCTCTTTATATAGAGAGATATCAAGGCTTACAAAAGAAGATAAACATTAGACAAATAAATCTTTTAAACATTTAGGAATATCTTCTGTTATCTTTATCTTCTTAAGGAGATCTTCCAGAATCTTTATCTTTTGATATCGTTGACCAAATCTTCCATAATTCTCCATCAGCTTGTAAAATTCTTTAATGACGATTTTGATCCTTTTGTTTCATTACTTGTTTCTTTTGTCTCATCAAATCTATAATTCCCAATAATCTTCCCCTATTTGATGATGACAAAACAAACATGTTCTTGTACGAACTTCATCATAAAGCCTTAATAAAATTAAAGCTTCCCCTGAAGTTGAGATCATGGATCTCCCTGAATGAAACAAACTTCCCTTTAATTCAGATTTCCTTTGTTACCTTGCTTATATCACCACCCATAATAAGCTACAAATCATATCTCTGTAATCTTCATTTTCTTCTCTATTTAATATCTTCTTCCCTATTTGTCATAATTCCAATAAGGGGTCTTGTGAAAAAGAGCCCTTGAATCTTTACAACTAACAAACCATATACTACACTACTAATCCACACCAATCCAAAAGCCATCCAAGTCTTAAAAAATTACACCCATGACACATAATAAATAAGTTGAATTCAAGATACAGTAATCCCTAAACTTAAACTAGCAGTAGTAATAAACAACTAGCAGTAGTAATGAAACCTTTCACCGCCAACCTCAAGTGGTGCATGAACATAACTTGATGGTTAAACATTTTGGCAATAAGCTTCCCCTAAAACCCATATGTTAACCATCTCTTAAATCTTCAATTCTGTAGGCTCTATGTAATGATTACTGATGAAGAAAACTAAGTATAACCAACTTGATGTAGAAGTAGAATAACCCAAACTTGTGACTTATATCTTGTACTATCTACGTGACTTCGAACTTATAAATAAATCTGTGAAATATAAGTAGATTGTAATCTCTTGACAAAAATCCTCATCTTCTATGAGATACATAACAAGTGATAGCAAATGTGAGCATTGAGATAACCATAAGAAAAATCAACTGACAATAAAGAACTACAATAGTGAAAATAACCTTGCTAGAATTTGTCTAGTCGTTTGTCACATTTTCCGTTGGGGGAAAATGATACTCAAATGTGTTTTGAACTGTGCGAAACCTGGTTTTATTTTTGGGACAATTTATGTGCTTATGACTGCTATGTGAATACATGTAATGTGATTTTACTTGCATGTACTGTGTTTGGCAAGGCAAGGGTTGTGATTTTACTTGCATGTACTATGTTTGGCATGGCAAGGGTTGTGATTTTACTTGTATGTACTGTGTTTGGCATGGCAAGGGTTGTGGTCCTGCCCTAATATAGTGCTCCAGTTGGTAGGCCCTTTAGGTGCGTAAGTGACATATCAGAGTTGCGGCTCCAAGAGCATTGGTATATGCTGGTTTTGGTGACTAGTGGGGATGCTAGGTCATTGCACATGATTAGCGAGGATGCTAAGTCATGGTTTTTTTTGCATATATTCACTGTCATATAGCACTATTGTCCGCTGTTTAAATGATTGGCACAACAACTGGGTTTAAGATCAAACCTACGAGCTCACCAACGTTATTGTTGACGTTTTCGAGTATCATTTTTAGGTGTGTTTTGATAAAGGTAAATGTGAAGTATTTGGAACCAAAGATGAGTACATTGGGAGTTTATTGAAGGACAACTGTTTGACTTTTTCTAAGGTTGCGAAATTGTAAACATTTGTAAATAAACTTTTGTAAACAATGTATAGTGTGATCTTGTATCTTGTGCAATGTGAATCATTGTGTCGCATTCTCGTGTTTCCGCCGTTGACGGGGTCTGACAGATTGGTAATCAGAGCCAAGGTTATAGAGAAAGCTGGTTTTTATAAAAAGGAAATTTTGTAAAAACGCAACTATAACCAAACTAGAGTTTTCGTAAAACCTCGAACATGGCGAAAGTCAATTAGCCCAAGCTGATAGAACTAAACACGTGATAGTTCTTGGATCGTTTATAGCTCGAGGTTTTTTAGACCTCATCTAGGATGAATAACAATGATAATAACATGCAGCAGAATAAGAACAAATCAATGTTATTCTAACAAGGTTTTTCATCATTATCTTCTCTACAATGACTACCACAAGCCCTAATTCTACCTTGATCAATGGTAGAACGTGTTATATAAACTATAACAAGGAATCAAAGATCCTTGAGGTTAAACTACAACCAATCTAGGCGTCTACATTAAGACTTGACGCCTAGAACACACACACACCTTTAGTCGACTACATTTTCTGTGTATATGAAACTACACGCCTATGAATCTCTTTATATAGAGAGATATCAAGGCTTACAAAGGAAGATAAACATTAGAAAAATAAATCTTTTAAACATTTAGGAATATCTTCTGTTATCTTTATCTTCTTAAGGAGATCTTCCAGAATCTTTATCTTTTGATATCTTTGACCAAATCTTCCATAATTCTCCATCAGCTTATAGAATTCTTTAATGACGATTTTGATCCTTTTGTTTCATTACTTGTTTCTTTTGTCTCATCAAATCTATAATTCCCAACAATCTTCCCCTATTTGATGATGACAAAACAAACAATGTTCTTGTACGAACTTCATCATAAAGCCTTTAATCAAAGATTCCCCTGAAGTTGAGATGTAATCATCTCCCTGAATGAAACACATGAGCAATTCATGGTATCTCCTAAATTACGCATAACCTGATCAACTATGCTTACTTTACAAAGGACCATGAAATGATGAGGGTAGTTTTCTTAAGCTATGTTAAAGGAAGGAAAGGATGTGTGAATAGTAAGACCATCTAAAAATGAGTTGACCTCGAGTGTACGTATTGGGTAATACATACTTTTGTGTAGTGATATGGTATGAAAACACTTGCGAGTCTTAGGATTTAGAGTGTTGTTGATTTCCTAGTGCTTGCCATGATGCCATAATCGTATTGCATGATGCCCTGAAAGCCTAGGTAGATATGTCACGGGTAGCGACGTTAGTTGAGGATGCGTATTGGGTAGTTATGATATGTAGTGCATAATGCCCTGAGAGCCTTAGTAGGTATGATTGATTGATAGCGATGCTGATTAAGGGCGTGCCCTTAGTGGATATGTTAGGGTATGGTATGATGCCCTGAAGTGCTTATTCTGTGTAGAACCATGATGGTGCTTGTTTGCCGTTCGTACCTCTTGGGTATATTTGTTATATATATATATATATATATATATATATATATATATATATATATATATATATATATATATATATATATACACACACACACACACACGTATATACGGTTACGCATACCTAATTTCAAATGCTATGTTGATTTTATATATGTAAAGCACAGTGATGCTGGTAATTTGAGTAATGATATTTTGTAAGATACTTATACCCTTTACCGTGTTATCACAGGTCATGTCTACCCCAACTTATGTTGATTCGGAGACTATCACCAGGCTGAAGGAGCTCAGAGCTCTCGAGTGCCCGTCCCTTTACCTGATGACCCCTATGTAGCGGTTAGGCAGGCACAGCTAGTTGATACAGATACTGAGTCAGACCTATAGGAGGCTCCCTCTGAGGTAGGGAGTTGCAGTCATTAGGTTCTAGAGTACCCCTTATGGGTGAGGAGTTTGAGGTTTTTGAGCCGACAGGTACTAGGATTGATTCATCCCATTCATCAGCTTCATCGGATTCCACCACACCATTGCCACCCGATCATCCACTTACTCATGTTTCACCTACCCCTACACCTACCAGTGCTTCATTTCATCGTAGGACAGCACGCATGACCGTGCGTGCCCAGCCCACCATGTCTCCTGGTCTTTCGAATAGCGTGACAGAGGCGACGACTTTGTTGAATTCAGCTTTCCGTAAGAGGTATAGATCCTCTTACGAGACACCATCACCATCTCCGTCCCTTCTAGTACAGAAGAGGTATATAGGTACTTCTGAGCTTATATTAGATACTGATAGTGAGGGAGACGAGTTAGGAGATGAGGATACTGATGAGGATGGGGAGGATGAGAGTTTGGATGCGGATGATGAAAGAGAGAGGTTAGATGATGAGGGTCATGGTTTAGATGATGAGGTTCATGGTTTAGATGACGAGGATCATGATTTAGAGGGCGAGGGACTTGGTTTAGATCATGGTTTAGAGGGCGAGGGTCATGGTTTAGATGATGAGGTTCATGGTTTATATGTATACGTATATACATATATGTATACGTATATACATATATATATATATACGTATATATATATATATATATATATATATACGTATATATATACGTATATATATACGTATATGTATACGTATATATACGTATATGTATACGTATATATACGTATATGTATACGTATATATACGTATATATATACGTATATATACGTATATATATATACGTATATATACGTATATATATATACGTATATATACGTATATATAT
>BQNB010152843.1:0-15716 GCA_026074375.1 Tanacetum coccineum
ATACATTTATAAATATAAATACTAATAAGTTTTTTTATAATTATGTATCTTATAAATAATAACTAATTTTTTTTATTATTGTTTTATAATTATGTATCTTATAAATAATACTAATAAGTTTTTTATAATTATGTATCTTATAAATATAAATTCGACTTCGGTTATGATTCGTAACATACCCAATGGTACGCATCCCCTTTGTTGTCAAACATGACATAGACCCGTCTCTTGGTGGGTCGAACCACACCGGCAAATACTCTTTCGATGGGCTACATAATCTTCAACATTGTAGGTTCAATGTATGAGTTAGGGTTCAACATTGTAGGTTCAACGTATGAGCTAGGTTTAATGATGAAAATAATTAAATGCAATGTAAGCAAGAGACGTATGAGCATTATAGGTTCAACAAGTGGTCCGTACACTTTCCGGTAGCAACTGGACCAAGAAACCGTGTTGTACCTAATCGTAAACCTAAGGACAAACCACGTTTTAACGAGGGTGCAAAAAGGTTGTTTATTAAGAAACAACATCATCGTGAGATAATATTGAAGTTGGATCCTAGTGATCATGTTTCGACTTCGGTTATGATTCGTAACATACCCAATGGTACGCATCCCCTTTGTTGTCAAACATGACATAGACCCGTCTCTTGGTGGGTCGAACTTCGGTTATGATTCCGTGTATTGTGATTACATATAGCGGTAGCTAGGAGTAAAATTCAGTTAACTTTGAAGTAAATTTAGTTAGTATGTGGAATATTGGACCGAAAATAGCCTAAAAACGTAGTTTGTTTAAAAGTCAAACTCATATCCCCAGCGACATGTCGCTGGGGAAACTAAGCCCAAACCCGAAAATATGTTAACTTATAAACGGGCCAGCCTAATAAATAAGCTTGTTAATTTTCCCCAGCGAAATGTCACTGGGGAAACTTGTACAGTTTAAACGCTACAACAATTATGGACTAATTACGCACTTAACACTGAACAAAAGTATCCCCAGCGACATGTCGCTGGGGAAACACTGGCGGGATAATTTCCCGCTTAGATTTTCGCTGAAATTATTTATTAAATTTCATGAAAATATTCCCCAGCGACATGTCGCTAGGGAAAATGTTTGATAACATTTGACTAAAGATTCAACGAGAAAAAAATGCCACGTCGGAGTATTTTGTCGTTTAGCTACTTTTCCCCAGCGACATATGTCACTGGGAAAAAGCGCGCTGGGGAAAGGGGCTTTTGTTGTAGTGCTAATAATATTATCCCAAATTTTTACACAAACTTATAGATAAAACACACATAGATGCAAGCCAAACACACATAATAAGGATATTGTCGAATACATATTGTTAAATAAACACACATACATGTCAAGCACTCACATCATTGTGAAGATAAAAATATTGCAAATCCATCCACAAAATAATAAAAATTTATAAAGTTGATTATTTAGTTATTTATTTATATTATGTTAAACATATATTATTATATATAAACAAATCGGCTTGGTTCGATATAAGGGTTTGGTTTTTGATAAAAAGAAAAATTGAACCAAAATTTTTTGTTTTCAAAACGAGTTTGTCTAACAAGCATCTTTAGGGCATCACTTAAAGTGTATTAATTCACTGTATTTTTTTTAAAATTGAAAAATGCATTTAATACACATTAATTGATCTTATAAGGTAAATGGTTTCTTTGGTAAATTTATTTCTCCAAAAAATAATTCAGTACAATGGATATAGGTGAACCTCACATCTCAGCTCGTTACATAGGCAATCTACTTTTTAATAAAGATACATATAGTGACTAGACTACAATTGTCTCAAAATCATCAAGCAATCTATTTCTTTAATCGACCTCGAACCTTGATATCCATGTTATTGCATATAGTTTGAATATTGTCAGGAATTACCTGACCTTCATACATGTCATCATCGTACGAGTCATAGTCGTATTCTTGTTCAACATCACCATATGTTTTCCTCCATTGTTCGAGCATGCTCTTTGTACCATATCCAACCCCTGACGTTTTAGCAAGAAAACTTGCCATTTCATTATCAACATGAGCGAAATCATCCTCACTACCATGATCACCTGAATAATCAACCTTTTCTAGAGGTTTACCATCTTCATCCACAAGCACACATTTCTCCTCCAGTAGCTAGTAGCTGTGTTTCAAAACTATGAATCTTTTCTAATAAAAAGGGGTAGAACTATTTCTTTCCACTTGTACACCAGACGTAGAAGCCTTATTACCCGATTCAACTTCTAGAGTAACCAAGTCATAAACATTCAAAGCTTCAAAAGAGTTACTAAGGGAAAAATACCATTACCAGATGTCGTAGCATTCGGCATATTTGTCTTCTCAGAGGAGTTATCTAATGGCGATCCATTCTTCTTACCAACAGTAGAAGCCGTCTTAGGGAATACCTTTGTATTTGTTAGATTAACCTTGAGGATATATTGAGTTTCTGGTTTCACCGAGACTGGCTTAAAGTTTATGGTGCCTCCATTACCACCTGATTTTTTCTTTTTCACGACAATAAAGCCTTCGTCACGTCAGCCAGATGATCCACTCTTGCCTTTTTCCACCCTATTCACCACTCGTTTAGGAACTTTTAGATAATCATCAAGTAAGTGACCAAATAGTAAGCACATACTACAACGAGGATGTTCCCACTCGTATTCAACATGTATGGTTTCTTTAGTGTAACCAGATTATCACTAAAGTCATTACACGCATCAACTTCATATATGAGTTTGGCATCATTGGGTTACCCATTTTTGAGCCGATCAAGCTTAACCCATCCGATGTATACATAACGAGCGGGACATCATGAAACTTCACCCAAACAAGTGCACGAGACAATTATTCCTTAAGAAGACTTACCGAGGGAGACTGTTTATTAAGAAATATAGGGACCTCAATAATCATCCATGAACCATCTCTAAGCATCAAATCAATACCCTCTGTAGATGAAAACATAAAAAGAAAAATCCTTTCACCAATGTTACTTTCTTTAAGCCATATTTTTCCTAATTGTTGTGAACAAACCATTCTACAATAGGAAAAGCAAGCCTTTTGCCAATAAAATATCCGTATAGTAAATTTTTCATTCCATCATTTACCTCATGAACTGAAGCCTTAGGTAACCAAATATCATAATCGGCATCATTTGGTACATTAGCATCAAGCTTCCGAAGAGTAGCCATAATTGATGAGGTCGAACTAAGCTTAATAGAATATATTGATGGGCACTCATTAATAGGTTCAACCAGTTCATCCCCAACCTTTTTTGCAATACCGTTCAAATTCAGAGACGAAGAACTAAGGACATTAATGTACGAGGTCCGCCCCATGTTAGTAACATTATGACTAGCAGATAGGACCTGGTAAGGAGAAACCACATCTGGGCCAGTAGTGTAGTTAATTGTGTCACTAGTAGAGGTACTTGAAAGGCCAGTAGCCTTAGTCGGTTTGGGAGTGACGGTATTCTTCCCATGACCTGTCGTCTTAGAATGTGGAGAAGTAACGTTACTCCTAACAACAGCTTCTTCTATCGTGAAATTAGGGATATCAATAGGCTTTTCAATAGGTACATCGGATTCGTCATTGATATTAGAAGCCAACTTTGAGGTGTTGGACTCCATACCGGTACCTTTCTTCTTTTTCTTCTTTTCACCTCCTTTACCCGAATCCAAAATACCTGTTTTAACATCAAACCATGTATAACCTATCAAAAACAAGAAGAATAAGTTTGTTGATAAACCCTAACTCGTTTTAAAGGCTAACCCTAGATTCAAAACAAAACCCTAAAAAACTGGAAAACAAAATGTGTCTATGAATTAACTGAGTCAAATCATAACCATGATCGTTTAAACAATAAATTAGGATTTTGAATCTATTAGGATTAAAGCAGAAG
This sequence comes from Tanacetum coccineum, assembly GCA_026074375.1. NCBI lineage: Eukaryota > Viridiplantae > Streptophyta > Magnoliopsida > Asterales > Asteraceae > Tanacetum > Tanacetum coccineum. Next base: position 3,920 of record BQNB010152843.1, read on the forward strand.
AAGCGATTTAGGGTTTTTTGGATGTCACCTTATTCTCCAGGGGAAGGGAAGGTCGTGATAGCAACTACTTAATTCATCTTATAATCTACCTTAATTACTGATTTTATAATTAGTGAACTTGAGTTTCCTTGTTCAATGATTTAAGCTAGTGCCCTTAACAAACCCTTTCAAAACTTAAAAACCAAACCATTGGTTTTAAGTTTTAGTAAGTTATCTCAGTTTTGTCTTTTTTTCGGTTTAATAGTTTGGTTTCGATGTCTTACTCACCCTAATAAGTTCCATAGATAAACTGACACGGTAACTTATATTACGGAACCCTTGTCTATAATTTTTAAATGTGGCATACATAAGATTTAAAAAATATGTTTGACAAATTCTTTGAAGGTGGTTTCCACGAAAAAAAAGAAGACCTTTTATATTTAATACCACCTGTAATTTTTAAAAGTTCAATGGCATACATTTTATATAATATATCATATTACAACTTATTTTGTTTATCCTTACCACATATAAAGAAAAAAACCCTAATTATGAATAAGGTTTGATTCTCAAAATACCCCCTTTAAAACTTAAATTTCAATCTTTGTTTACTTTCTCACATTAAAATTCCAACATTGTTGTTTTAAAACCGTTGTTAAACCCCATATATATGTATGACAAGTTTTTGAAATAGTTTAAAAAAAGTTCTAGAAAAAAATTTCAAAAACATTCATCAACTTATGACAACTTTTTTTAACGTAATTCTTATAAAAAAAATAGGCGACTTTGCTTTATTTAATTACAATTTTAATAATTTCGAAAAATTTATCCACGTACTCTAGTATATAAGACGCCGTATTACAACTTCTTTTGTTAATATATTAGTTTGTAGTTAATGAAAATCAATGATAAAAGATGATGTTGGACAAGATTCAAACCAAAATGAGGTTAGTATAAATTTTATCTTTTATATATTGCCTTTTTTGTTTTAATCATTAATATCCCTTTTTTTCGTATTTTACAGATTCATCACATCTTTGCATCCAATCCTGATCGTAATGTATCGGGTAAATTTCGTAACTTATCTCATAGTTTTTACGAGTTTTGAGAAAAAAAAGTAACCCCACGAAACGACGCCGTGAGGCGTATTGTATAAGTAAATAATTTTGTAGCACGTTATTATAATCAATGAAACATGTATAGTATCTTGTTAGTTTAAGCAATTGTCCCATACAAATTTTAGGTTAGTAGCTTCTTGAGCTAAAAGATCATTTATAGAAGCCTAGAAAGATGTGCTCTTTTGAAACGGCTTATTAAGCAATTAACTTAAAAATCATAAGTACTTTAAACTATGTTAATCCAAACACCTCGTAAAACAATAAGTCAAACTTGTCAGTTTAAACTATGTTTTTAAACTAAATAAGTTTATGCTCCTAAACTTGTGTTATCAAAAGTAAAATGAAGTAAAAAGAAGTTTTACCACTAAATAAGAATGCATAAAATTGCATATTTAGTTTTTATCTAATGCAACAAGTAAATAACACTAATAGTCAATGTCAAGTGACGGCGACCTTGTATTTAAGGTTGAGGCCTACGATTTCGACTAATATGTAAATTCCACACATTAGTTAAGTTATATTTAGTGTCAAGTGGCAATGACCAATGCAAATGTGTGTTACACAACTTGTGAAGAAAATGGAATTCAAAAGTTTAATGGTTAATACACACAGCAGCATTACATAACAACTAAATATGTGCATGTAATTCTATACATTCTCACTTTACTCATAAAACTTCTCTTAACTTTATATTACATAGGATAAAACTAAAGATTACAAATACTTTAAAAAACACCATTCTAAATAACATATTTTCATGTTATAAATTAGGGTAATGATATAAATTAGTATCTCAAACTTACTACTTATTGACTTTGTCATTCTTTATATCATGCTTATATTAATATTATACGGGTACTCGTGAATAACGACGAGATTTTATAATGAAAATAGTTATAGGTGCGATAGTATGACAACCGTCTAAACTCATGAGAGTGATTGATAATTATTTACAATGTCTTTGACTAAAACTATGCTTGTTAAGCTAGTTTTGTGTTAGTTGGGTCATGCTTTCGCTTTGTGTTCAATTTGCTTTAGACACCCTCACGTTATGAACGTACCATCAATCTACGATTTTATTTAGCGTCAACTAAATATCAATGATATGCTCAAGCTATTTTAAAATAGTTAATGTCAGTCACACTTAGAAACTTTGTCCATTTTGTTTTTTTACTTCGTAACGGTTTTTAGGTTTAACCCGATATTGCACCTACACGTTTAATCGTTTACTTTGTGTTGGTCAACACATATATATGATATTATATTTTTACAACATTTAAGCAGCTTAATATCTATAAAGAATGCATGCTTAATATTGGTAGACATGTCATTTATTTAGATATAAATAAATTAACAATGGACAAAGTATTACTTACAAAATATACATGTTTTTTTTATTGAAAGAATGTAAAAAATTACTAACATTTATGTATCATTTCTAGTGATTATAAACTATGTATGTCGAATAAATATATACACGAGTTCAATTGTAAAAAATAGATGTAATTGCAATAAGGAAACAACTTTTATAATTAAATATGTTAAGTATATCCCAGTTTTGATGACAGCAAGTATTGTCGATCGATCTCTTTATCATGCTTTAATCTTTCACCTTTGTTTCCTGCAACATTTTTGGTGTTGGTGCTTTTTTCATAGTTCATAGTTCAGGGATTATGATTATTTTTCTATATCTTTTACTTCTGTCATAACAAACTGGTGATATATAAAAGAAATGATATCTCAATATTGTCTAATAGCATTATACGTATTTCATTATATAAATGTCCACTCGGTTCGATTTGATTAAATGTTTTAAACGGTTAATCGTGACCCGAACCGCCAGTAACCGCTTATTTTGGGTAACCGTATGTCCGGGTAACCGTCTAGAACGGTTCGGTTACGAATATTGAAATGAGCTACCCGCCCTGTGAAAAAAATGGTTTTTATTTTCTGACTAACCGGACCGAACCGCTCCGTAAACACCCCTAACACTTTCTTACAAGATAACACATCATGCTTCTTCCCCTCTGTTATTTTTTTACACTTGCTTTTCTTAATATATACTTCTTGTAAGTTTGTAACAATCCACCCAACTACTTGGCTGCTTGCTTATGCACAGTGATTACCTTTCCGAATTCGTACGCACCTCTCAATCCTATAACATTAAACTAGAAGTGTAAAATAACTCGGTTCATTATGTCAAAGAGATATACTCTTCAACTATTTCATTCCACATCCTATTTTTCTCTACAGATTCGTTTGAAGGTCAATGACTAGCCATTCTTGCTAAATCTCTAAACCAAGGTCATGAAAACTATTTTCCAATAAAAACACTATTACATAAAAAAAGATAATCATGAGTTTGAGTGTTTTAGTTGTGCGTTACCGGTATACATCTCCAGTCATAATTTCATGTTTGTACTCGGGTTAGTTTTCGTGCTTGGTTCGGGTTGGTCTTCGTATTTGGTTTTTGATTTTGATCATACCTCGTTGAATATAGGTGCTCGTATTTGAATTGGCGTTCACACTCATGTTCGAATTCAAGTTCGATTTTGGTTTTGGTTTTCTTATGGTGTGTTCTTGTTTAACAACTTTGAGGTCATGTCTAGTGAGCTCCGTTTTCGAGGATTGCTTTTAGTGATACTCGTTGTGCTCTTTCTTGTACTTACGCTTTACTCGTTAAGGTGAGTAATCACAGATCTTTTTTACCGTTTTTACGTACTTTTTAAGGTGAAATGCATGATTTAACTTGAGGTATTGTTTTGACATATACGTGAGACTTTAATATATTTGGACTTATTTTGACATGAAAATCCTGGTTGATTTTATGACTAGAGTATATTTTTATAAATACTTTTGATTTGACAAATTTTGTGATTTGACTAACTAGACTTTAACACTTTTATTTTGAGTTGTGTTTGACTTGACGAGCTTAGGGCTTTTTTTTGACGTGACATGCTTTTTAGACTTAGACTTATGTAATTATGATATGCATAATAGTGTTTGAGATGTGAGTGTACCGTTTGTACCCCAAGGTATTGTACCGTTCGTACGCTCTCACATTGTTAGTCCCCCATTGGTTTGTGATAGTAGTTTTATACACGCAATAAAATATATCAATACACTTTTAGAGAAATTAAGAATAATGCCAAGTGGACCCCCCACCCCCCCCCCCCCCCCCCCTCCCCCCCCTTCGGTAAAATTCAATCATCCCTAAAAAAAATTATATTATAATATAATATATAATACGTATGTTTTAACCGAATAAGTATGATCACCCGGGTCGTTATTCCCAACGAATAGTGAAATTGAACCTTGTTTAAGTCGGAATTATGTTGAATAAAAAAAAATAGTTGATTTGATAAGCTATGAATACTAAATAAAAAAAACAACAATTAAAATGGAAAATTAAAGGCACTAAACAATAAAACAAATACGGGAAACAATTAAAACGCGACAATTAAGCAAACCTACTAAATTAAAACTTTAAAATTGCAAATTAAGTTTCTAAACCTAAATTATGATAAAAGAAAATTTTAAGAAAAAGAAAAAATTTTTTTTAGATTATTTTTGAATTTTTTAGATTAAAAGATATGATTTTTCTAAAATTTAAACTAATTCTTAAATAATAAACTTAAAATATAAAATATTAAAAATATTATCTAAAATTTTATCAAAAATTACTTAAATAAAGAATAAGTGCAGAAATTTACTAAAAATTAAAGCCATATTTTTTATCTTTTTATAAAAGTTTAATTAAACTAATTAAAACTTAATCCTAATTATTAATTAAAACTAAATAAAACTAATTAATTAACTAACCTAAGGTCTAACTATGCAAAGACCTAAAATACTAACAGAGTAACAAAATAAATATAGATGGCAACTATAAAACCTAAAAAATTAACAATTTCTCCTGGAGCCCACCCGACTTAACTCAAAGTCCTAATTAAGCCTAAAAATAAGTTGAAGATCTAAAAAGTGCTTAAAATGAAAAACTCAAAAAAGCAAAGTTTTGGAAAAAGCTGGTGGGAACAAAGTTAATAAAAGCTATATGGGCTGAAACTCACAGATAAGCTCAATAAGAGCTTATCTATAGGCTGATTACAGAAAAAGTGAGTTAAGCTCACTTGTGCTTTTTGACTTGCAAAAAGCTCAAATTAAACTCATTTTGAAAAAGGAAAAGTGATTTAGAAAACTTATGACATGCTTAATCTATGAATGAAAAGAAATGAGAGCTTGAACTACTTTTAAGCTACTGAAAATAATGAGGAAACAAGCAAACTCAGAAATCTAGAAAATAAGCATAAAATCTCATTAAGCTAAAAAGCACAAAGTAGCAAAATAGACTATAAGCTATAGAGGACTTTAAAAACTACTTATAAACTAATTATTTAAGCAATAAAAACAAGTAACTTAAGCTAAATTTAACAATTTTAAGAAACTACTAATTTACCTACTATTTTTGGTGCTTTTGGCTTTTTGGTGAATTTTGACAGCAATTAGCTAAGCTAATAAGCAATAACCTAAAAACTTTTAACCTTAATCTTATTAAGATACTTCTATACTATATATTTCTAGAAAATAAGCTTCTAAAACATACAATTAACTTACTTAAATTGAGGCTTAAAAATAGTCTATTCACTCAGCATATGTTGAGTGTGTTAGACAGTAGTGCTGTGCACTTGGCAAAGCCCAAGGACAAAAATGCAGGTATACCTAGGTGGTGGCTTTGCTGCACTTAAAACACAATCCTTGGAGTGTTATTTGTAAACACAAAAAAACAGGCACATCAAAACCTTGCTGGCTTTTGATCAAATTTGAGCATACAAAAAGAAAGGGCAAAATGTCCTGGTGCAGGAACTATGATAACAAGCCATAACTATTTGATTTTTGTAAACAAAACTTTAAAAACTTTATTAAAACTAATCTTAAATGAAAACTCAACTGACCTGAACAAAATGCACAAATTATTTTGACTTTTTAAGGTCAAATTCACTAATGCCAAACACCCCTTATTGCACTTGACAGTTTTTTGAAAAAGCTTTAAAATGCAATCCTAATGAATAAACCTATATTACCAGATTACTAAAAGCTTATAACAACCTTATATAAACACTAATTACAGCTGAATTAACTGTATTAGTCTAAGATCTAGTATTTAAACTAATTTGTTGGTTTTTAATCAAATTATAGAAAGAAATGAAAAATCTAGAAATTATAACTATCTAAATAACTAAAGCAACAGCAAAATATAAACAGGCTGCATATCAAACATTATTTCACTTTGCAATACAAATAATAAAAAACACTAAAAAACCCAGCAACAAATAATACACACAACCAAACCAAAAAAACATTTTGGCAATATAATAGCATATAAGCAACATATCCTCAGCCAAATAGTATAAACTTTTATAAATATTAAGAAAGATGACTATTAAGCATAAATGAAGAGAAATAAGCTCAATTAAGATCAACTTATAAGCAGATAAGCAAAATTAATAAGCAATCTAAAACTAATAAGAACTAGAGACAAGTAATTAATTAAACTTAAAAAGAAACTTACAAAAATCCTTTAGCTCAACAAAAGGTACCCAAATAGGGCAGCTACAAGCTCCCTACCTTATTAATAAGCTAGGATAAAAGTCCATAGGGATCCTTCCCTTTTAGATCCCCTTTCCATAAGCTAATAATCCAAAATGCAAAGGTAATTAAGGTTTTTAAAGCTGATTATTGAAATTACAGTTATTGAAATTTTTTTTTTAAAGATTGTTGAGCTCTATCATGAGCTTATAGACTCATGAGAACTGAATTGGGCTTATAAAAGCTTATTGAGGTTTTATGAGTAAAAGTGAGGAAAATTTCGAATGGAAATGAGAGCTTATGACAATTTAAAACTAACTTTTATTAATAAAAATTGAATTACATTACTCTTAAAAGGAAATTACAACTGATTAAAAATGAAATTACAATAAGCAAAAAATTAAGCTATTTAAAGAAAAACTAGAAAAGAAAGATGTGGTTGTGTGTGATAGTAAGGGCTTTATATAGCCACTGATGAAGCTTCTAGTCCCTCTTGCCTTGCTCTACACTTCTTTCAATCATCACCACACGATTTTCCCAATCATTGGATCTTCATTATGGTTCGTTGGATCACAAGGTAGTCACACGGATTGCCAAGCTGGCAATCCTTGATGTGACACCTTGTGCTACTTATGTGAGTGAAAATAGAGTAAATCCCACTTCTCCCTTGTGCTTCTTCATGTGTGACGTGTCCTTTTGATTGAGTGAGCTAATGAGGGCTTGTGATATGACTAATCTCTCCCTTCTATCTTACTTAGGAGCTCAAGAATTGACCACTTTGTCCCTTGATTTTGAAAAGCCCCTTGTTTTGACTGTGGTAAAATATGAAAATGATGATGAATAGTGCTCGTGTGTTCTTGGCGCCAAAATCTTTGTTTTAACTGAATAGGGTAATATTCGGTTTGAACTTCGGGCTATATGCAAATGTGGTCCTTGTCTTTTATTTATCAAAAGTGTAGTATTAAACTACTTTTGAAATTTGCAGTTCTGGCCCTTGTGGTTTATTGAAAAGAGAATTGGGCCCAAGGTTTGGGCTTATGGGCTAGGCATTAGATCTGGATATGGTGTGTTAAGGTATTTCATGCCCATTAAGAGGGTTTGAGGCCCAATAAGGTGTAAGGGACCATTTTTGGACATTTCTGAAAATTGAGGGACAAAAATAAATTATTCTTGGTTTTGTCATTTTGTGTTTGACCAAGTTTGACCATTGTTGACTGGATTTGACTGGGTTTGACTTCCTTTTGACTGCAGCTTGACTTTTTCTTGGCTTTGCTTCCGGCTTTTGTTCACTCTTCCGTTCTCGTGTCCGTGCTTTCCCCTTTTTTGATGGTTTTCTTGTGATTTTTGTCTTATCCGTACCTGCACACACAAAACATAAATACAAGCATATTTTTGCCATTTTTGATCCGTTTTGGGTTTAATTTGGTCTTTTTAAGCATAAATGGATATGTGTAATTCACACATATCAGTTTGTCGTCCGCACTCCAATTATACTTACCATTCGTATGCTCCTTATTTAAAGAGTATAAATATTATGGATAACGCTATTTGAGATCGGCCAACCTCTCGTTTCATATTTATGAAATGCATAGTATTTATATAGGGGCATTTATTGCATGACACTATTATACATGTTATATTTTGCATCTTATTACAACCAAGTATATTTTGACTTTTTGATGTTCTATATTTGAACTTACATTTATTATGGAAATGTATGTGAATCTACATGTTACAAGTCTTGTAAAGGCGGGATTTGTAATAACATAGATTGATAGGACATTTTCCATGAGGACGTTCTTAAAAAGGCTTTCGTGTTAAATAAAACCTGTGTACTCTGTTTGAGCTAAAACGGATCATCTAACGATAAGTTATGATAAGTGTGTAAAATGTGATATCATTTATAAAGTTTTGGTATTTGGTGGTTCAAATCTTTGGCAGATAGTTACAATCAATTAATATCATGTTTTGGTAATTAGGTAAATTTCTGTAATGATTAGTTTTGTTGATTGTTACTAGTTTATTGTTTAGCCAGCTATAACTTATCAAATAGAAGGCATTTATGATCAATGGCCAGAATACGAGGGTACCTCATTTCCTAAGTAGAAGGCCTTTAGTAACTGAGTTGATGCCACCTTAAAACTGTATGCACATCACGTACATTTTGTCAAAGTTGTGGGTTGATAAAAGTTTACTACCTCTTGCCGGCTCACAACCGATGTGGTAGTCTTCTAAAGATTTTACCGAATGATAGTTTTTTAGATATTAGGTTGTTAGGATCTCAGTTATCTAGATTGGAAGGAACTCCGTCTTATTGTTCTTTAGACCGATTTTACTTTTATTGAGTTCTTTTAATTTGGTTGACCAGACTTGAGATGATAGAATTTATGAAAAATATCCGTTCGAGGTGCAAGGGAAATGGTCATGTATAAAAGAACTTTCTCGTCAAGACTTGAGGATTTGTTAAACTTAGGTCACCATTTTACACTTAATGCATTAGTATGTTAACGTCTATAGGTTTTGCTTGTGTTATGCTGTCTAAATGAGTAAACCATGTAGCCAACTGTTAAAACAATGCTTCTGCTCTGTTTTGATGTTGAATTACTTGCTTGAAAGTGATCTTAAATTTGTAACCCTTTGACTAAATTGTGTTATGTATTATTGATCAGGCAACTATTGGAATTGACTCCCCTGTCTAAGACGATGTAGCTTGAAGACCGAACAAGAGAGAGAGAGAGAGAGCAATGTAATGACATGTATAAAAGACTTATCTCACAAGCCTTGTGGATTTGTTGCAGTCATCCTAAATTACCGTGTTATTTAGGATTTGTATATAAAGACCTGAAAATAACTATATGGTGCAAGCGGATCTTATATTAATGGCAAAACAATTGTTAAAGCCAGAGAGAATAAATTTGCTCAGTGGTTTAAGGAGCATATAATATCAATTGATGGCAATGAACACTACGGAGTGGACCCTAACGGCTGCACCAAATTTACCAAGGTGTGTATTTCAGAACAGGCATTACAGTCTTTCAAAAATTTGCATTTATACTTATCTTGATAAATTCTTTAATAATTATTTTTCTAGATAATATAACCCGAATTGACCCATTCCGGAGTATACTAAATTCAATATCAACATGAGAGTCTTAATTTTTTGTTTTGATGATATGTCTTGGTATATGTGGAGAGTTAGTTGTAGTTATCTTATCCTTACTCAGTGTCCTAGGGTTTCTCGGGTGCGTATGTTAGGATTCAGGTTAAGCTTAAGTTTGGTAGGAGGGTACATAAAGGGAAAACCATTATATTTGATGCAAATCTTTTACCACGTACTCTGTTGTGATTTTGCGAACTTAATTACCTAATCCGACATAATCAAGCAGAATGGAGAGAGAGGCGGAGATTACGAGAAGGATAGAGAGATTGATCATGGGAAGACCCGCGATGCGAGAGATCGAGGGAATATATTATATATTTATAATATACATATATATACGGAGTGTAGTTGATGGAGTGCGAGGTGAGGACAGGAAAGTGAGAGTTAGGGAGAGAGTTGAGAGTGAGATGGGGGAGAGAAGATATAGTGAGTTAGTGTGTGGAAAAAAAGGGGAGAGATGAGATGACGAGATGGGAGAGAGGAAAGAGCTATGTAAGGACATGTCATAATAGACTGATCTCAGCAATCATGAATAATGCCTTGTGGATTTGTTGAACTGGGGGGTAACCATTTTTACTCTTAATGCATTTGTTGAGCTTGAAGACAGGACAATTCATCTTTGGTTGTGGTATGATTTGCTATTCTCTAAATTTTTCTAGATGTATCTTTACATTTCAAGCTTATAAGGGATTCTTCTGTTGCGAGTGATCCTAAATTACCGTGTTTTTTAGGGATTTGGTATTTAAAGACATGAAAATAACTATTGGTGGCAAGCGGTATCCTTTTGTTAATGCAAAACAATGTTAAAGCAGAGAGCATAAATTTGCTCGTCAGTGGTTTAAGGAAGATTATACATATCATTGATGGAAAATGATCACTACGGAGTGGTCCCTTAACGGATTGCAACAATTTGTAACTAAGGTGTGTATTTCAGAACAGGCATATACAGTCTTTCAAAAATTTGCATTTATACTTATCTTGATAAATTCTTTATATTATTTTTCTGAGACAATATAACCGAATTGACCCATGCTATGTCAATGGTTCAATTTGCCAATTTCTTTATTGAATTCAAATCATTTGGTCGGTAGATCAGGATGAAGTTTGTGTTGGATATATCTATGCAGCTATAAATGGTTTCAAGTTCATCGTTTTTTGCTATTCACATGGGATACAGCATCTAGCGAACAGTTTGTTTAAACTTCGTATTTTTGTTTAGGTTCAACATGTTTTATGTCAAAGGTATCTTTAAACTAAAAGTCTTATAGGATAGAGCTGGTGGCGATTAATATGTTGTAACACATGTTATGCGAACCAAAGATTGACATCTTTCTAGCCCTGGAGATACATAATTTCTAGACATATAAAATGGATTCCTTGTTTTACGTTGTTGCAAGGGTGCTCTATGCGTATACCCTTTAAAATCTGTGGTTCAGGTAAGGCTATAACAAATGGGTTAGGGACAGTATGTGTATGGGTCAAATGTATTGGGGTTTTGTTATGCTACATGAGTAGATTTGATAAGCCTTTGGAACCACCGCAGCAACATGAGTAGATTTGATAAGCCTTTACCAAGTAGCTACTCACTCTTGGGCTAGCTAATCCTTTGGTGGAATCATGACATCACCCTGGTGAATTAGTAACCAGTCCAACTCTTAGAACATGAATCATTGGTGAATTGGAACACCCTAATGATTTTTGGCAAATCTTCACAGCTATAAACGGATTTTATATGTCTTTACATGTAGCCGTTTGCTCAGGACTAGCCAATCCTTTGGTTCTCAATAAGGGCATTATCCATGGTGAATTGATAACCATTTTAACTCTCAGCAAATGAAGCAATCAAGTTATGCTACATCCCTTTCAAGTTATGTTACATCCCTTTCAAGTGGTCTACAGTGAATTTCATTTTTGCACAACTTGTGAAACACACAATTGACACGGTCATTGCCAC
>BQNB010152844.1:0-10844 GCA_026074375.1 Tanacetum coccineum
CATCAGTGGTTACTTCAAATAGCCTAAAAATGGTTGGTAAAATGATAGCCAGGGAGAGCTTATGAGTAGAGATTTGATCAGCAATTGACTCTCATGGGATAGATCTGAGCTAATTTATTCTTCACACAAGTACTCAAGTTAATGTGCGTCCAAGGTTTTGCTAATTCCGACGTGTCGAAACAAGCAAGGGGGAAGGAGTAGATACACCTTTGAGTATTTGCCTTCTTTTTCTTGAAAGCTTGACATATGACATCTTTCTTGAATTTTTTATGTTAGGCAATGCCAGGAAGACTAATGCATAACCGTAGAGAAAATCATAGCTTTAATTTATGGCTTTTGGGTGCATTTCTTCAGACATATGGGGGAAGTGATATCTTGAGAACTTTAGTATGCATTATTTGAATTTCCAGGGGGAAGTGTTGTGTGAAGAATTATTCAAGCATGAGAAGATATGTTGCTGATCCAGATATTGCTTACCCCAAACGATCAATCACTAATCTTATTCTTAAAGGAGCAGTAATATTTGATGTGGTATCCTACCAATTCCGCTATGCACTTAATTATTCTAGGCTTGTAAGTAAGCTTTGAAACTGCTTAAGAGAGGATTGCTAGTTTGGGGGGAAGCTTTGAAAGCTTCTAAATAAAGAATATGTGGCATGAATTAGAGGAAAGCTGATTCATTGCTAGTTTGGAGGGAAGCTTTTAATGCTTCTAAATCAAGAATATGTGGCACGAATTAGGGGGAAGCTAATTCAGAAGCTTCTCCTTAACCAGAAGTGTATGGGTTACTTAGTTCGTGCCTATTACAGTATTTCTCCTACAAAGTACTACAAAGATGATTCATGTTGGAGTGCAGACTTGAAGTCAAACACCACAGAAGACGTCATCAGCATATGAAGCTTCATGGAAGTTCTTGTTCTTAATCATTATGTACTTGTTAGGAAATTATTGTAAGTAATTCTGTATATCGTCCCGTGGGGGAAGATTGTTGGGAATTCACTTTTACGTGACGACATTACAGAATTACCATAGTTTATCATAGTCACATACGCGAGGACTAGAATAGGCAACTATGTATAGTTTAGAGGCGTATGGGCTATATATACCCCTCTATGGCTTCCATAGAGGGGTTGAGTCATTTGGCATTGTTGAGTCATTTGTATCCTTCATCCATTTTCCATCTAATATCAAGTTCATCTTCCATCTCACTACTCTCTCTCACTAAAATGGCTATCATGTGGTTTGACTCACCAAGACCACCGGATCATAGTTTTCGTGAATCTTTCAATTGGTATCAAGAGCCATGGTTCTATCTTGGTTCCTTTAGTGTTTCGTTGTGGTTATTTTAGCTTACTGATTCGTCTTTTTGGCTTATTATTTTTTCTTTTCTTTTCATTTGTCTTAAAAATTTTCATTCGTCTTAAAAAGTTTCACTCGTCTTAATATTTTTGGATTTGCTATAGTTAATTAGCATCTCAACTGATTTGGGTTTCATGTTTAAAATTATTATTTGCCAGGTTTTTGTTAAGCATATACTTCCTCAGAGAGTTTCCTATTTAAAAATTGCACTCTTTCACATCCATCGATTAAGCATATAACCAAGTTAGGCAGATATGCAAGAAATATCCAGATGGCTTCAAGTCTTGCAACTGGTGGAAAAGTTTACTCGTAATCAATTCATTCCTCTTGTTTATACCCTTAAGCAACCAACCTTACTTTATTCCTTATTACCACACCATTTTCATCCATCTTATTCATGAAGATCCGAAGGTCAGGGAGGATGAAACAAATAATTAGCTATATTATTGATAAGATGTGAGAAAATGGAAAGATGAATGTGTGATAGAAGAGAGAAACACACACATACCTTATATGAAATGTTACAAATGAATCCTCACCTTCCTATGGAAGTATAGGAGGGGTATTTATAGCCCGTGTGTCGACTAACTATGCTAACCCGACACGGCTATAATTAACTAATATAATTCCGTATTAGTCAACATATTATAAGGCTAAAAATCTTCCCCCAATATGTGGACATACATAATTACTTACAATGTTCCTATCAAGTATAAATACAACACAAATAAAATCTTCCTAAATGCTTCCAAAGCTGAAGATGTCTTCTAAGTTCTTCTGGTCTTGAAACTTGTACTCCAGCTTGGATCTTTATTGTCTTTACTTGTTCTGGAACCATTGTAGTTGGAGGAGTTGATTAACTTCCCCTATTCATGTAGGCATGTCTGAAAAGGCTTCTTCATAGACTTCTTTTTTGGCGAAGTTTTCTAAATCAGCTTCCCCCTAACCAACATCCACTATCTTGAGTAGATTCTGGAAATGTTGAATATAGCTTGAACAATCTTCTATTTGTCATTGTCATGCATAGCAGAATTTTATAGAAGAAGAAGACCACACCAAATACCACTGCTGCTTGTCATTAGGTCTTGGTGAATATTTGTTCGGGGAAACATACAAAAAATCAGCAACAATACTTTTCACGTTTGCAGAATACTTCACAAACCATACTCAGTGAAGTAGTATACACTACTTCCCCCTGGAAGTTGACATGGTAACATCAAAGTACACATTTTCTGCCATGATGGTTTTGAACTCTCGAAAGCATCATTGTTGTGTACGTCCATAAACTCGAGAAGTTCTTGTCATAAGCACCAAATCTTGAAATGTTATGAATGTCGTAAGAACTTTGAAAAATTTTGCTTCGTGTGTGAAGTCTCATTGCCTTGGAATAGCATATAATATACGGTGAGAATTACTAATTACATCTCAACTTCAAACTCTCTGCTTAGACTTCCATCCTCTTATTTTGTAGGGCTAGTGCTGTGATCACTTGGTAAAGTTAAAACCTTGGTATTACCAACTTGAAAATGAAGGACATTCCTCCAAATTTGTTACTTAATCTTAGCACTGTTGTTGATAAGACGGTGCAGGATTAAATCTTTAAGTACCTATATTAACAGATAGTATCGAATTGACAACACCTCTTGAAATTATCCACATCGACATTTACGTGTGACACTGAGTATTACAATGTAACTCCTTTAAGTGCTAGTTATCCAGGTCTTCAACCAACCACCCCTACTACTGGAAACTAGATAATCCAAGTCTCAATCATAGCTTTATATGTTCAAGCAAGTCATCAATCGATAGATTGGGTTTGAAGAAATGGGGTAGAAAATATAAGTAAGTCTCGATGATGAAATAAGTAGACGCCTTCGTCAAACCCACTTCAATCTCAAATAAGGGTTACCAAATCAACTCTGATATCACTTGTCATGTAGAATCCTAATTCTAAGCTATTTTTCGTTTAAGTGAATCTTATTAGGATTGCTTTAGTGTTATGTATCGTGTTTGCTGTATTGTTGTTCATGTTTAATGCTGTTAAACTAAGACAAATGTTGTTTTGAATTATCGTTAACGAACAACCATTGTCTAGTCAAACTTGTCATGATAATGTTTTATTACTCGGCTCAAATCCATTAATACTAAGCCCAATAATAAAAAAAACTTTGGCATACAATTAAATTTCTCGGCTCAATTACTAAAAACCAGCCTAATTATACATTACTGATAAAGGCTCATTTAGAACAGAAGTAGAAGCAGCCCAAAATACCTTTGCTATACCCGGCTAAAATGTTGAAATAAAGGGACAAATGCATCCGGTGCTTTCTTTTAGTCAAGATACAGCTTAGATCTATTTGAGAAAGGTCTCAGGTAGGTATGATATGTTTTTAATTTGAATTTGTGTTTTCCAACGAAACCAAGATTGGTTATAACATGATTGCTATTAGCCAATCTTGATATTCGAAAATTGAAAGAGAGTTGAATTAATTTTCACAGATCAGTGATGACATTTTGTTTGTGTTACGGCTCTTTTGATGGTATTGAATTTGTTGTAACACATGATACGGAATAAGGCTGAGATCTGTCTTTTTATGTTTCCGTTTCGAGTCTTGATTGATGGAGTTGGAGTTGATGTTAGTGATTATGTAATGAAGGGAATAGGATTAGATTTGGTTGGATTTGTGATGATTATGGTGTTAGTTATTGGTTGTGGATGTTAAGTTTGTACCTCTTTTATTCCTTTTCATTTGGTCTTGACTCAGTGAGTTGACCCGGTCAACTCGATAATTACTGAGTTGACTCGGTTTGGGTCAGGGTGTATAAATCGCCCTATAGTCACTAGTATAAATCACCCTCTTTAGTAGATGTATAAATCGCCTCTACACAGAGTGTATAATTTGCTGACTTAGAGAGTGTATAAATCACCTAACCACAGAGTGTATAAATCGCCTACTCAGGAAAAGTCGTTATAAATCGCGAATTTGATGAGTGTATAAATTGCCAAGTACAATTTTGTCTTTTTGAAAAAGATCTGAACACTGTCTTGCAGAGCTAACAAAATGGATCTAAGTTTTTTCTAGTTTTTCTTTTGCCTTATTCAAAGCAGAAACCATTAAGCTTTAAGATGCTGTTGTTAAGAACAATAAGCTCAGAAAAACTTAAATTAAGGACGAAATAAGCTCAAATAAGCAGTGTAAACACAGAATATGCCAATAAAAAGACAAATACGTTCGAAATACAATAAAAAAACCCAGAAAGCTTCTCAAAAATATTTGTCCTTTAAGCACTATAAAGAAGCAGACCTAAACAGTTTTGATGACGAAACATATAATAACATAAACAGTTTCGTGGCTTTTTCCATGCAATAGCCACATAAAAATAAGCTATAATAAGCTGTAAATAGGCTGAAAACACGAATCAACAAACACACAAAAAACACCCCTAGTTAGCTCTTGATACCAATTGTTAATAATAAGAAACACTAAATAGTAAAGATCCGGAGGTCGGGGAGAATGAAACAAATAAGTAGCCATATTATTGATAAGATGATAGAAAAGGGAAATATGTGTGTGTGATAGAAGAGTGAAACACACACACACACACACACACCCATTATGTGAAATGTTACAAATGAGTCCTCACCCCTCTTTTGGATAGTTAGGAGGGGGTATTTATAGCCAGTGTGTCGACTATACTATGCTAACCCGACACTTGCTATAATGATAATGTATTCCGTATTAGTCAACCTATTTTAAGGCTAACTGGCCCATAGTAGAACGACACATTTTATCTTTTCTAGGGAGGTGTTTAATGGATCAGTTTAAACTTTTAGGGGGATTTTTGAAATTCAAAAAATATTTATTTTGAATAAAACATTTCTTGTAAATACCAAAAATGTTTTGTATAAGTTTTTAAAATGTTTGTCACATTT
Source organism: Tanacetum coccineum (assembly GCA_026074375.1). Taxonomy (NCBI): domain Eukaryota; kingdom Viridiplantae; phylum Streptophyta; class Magnoliopsida; order Asterales; family Asteraceae; genus Tanacetum; species Tanacetum coccineum. Next base: position 5,294 of record BQNB010152844.1, read on the forward strand.
ATAAAAATGTAAGGTTTAGGACAAATAAACATTCCTTTGATCACAAATAAATTAAGCATTTATTTATTCATACCTTTAAGTGATTAATTTTGGAAATAGAAATTTACGACTAATTACTTGTTTACGTTTAATTTTTCATAAAGCGTTTTTCCATTTTGTAATTATCAAAACGTAGAGAAGTCGGAAAAATATCAATAACGTTTTTAGGCATTATTTCTATCAACAAAGATTAAAAAATATGAGGCTTGTGTGCCCTATGATTTGTGATGATTATTTAATGTTCTTGACCTTCGAATGATGCTTCTTTCTTTTATAAAATCCTAGGAATTTTGGCTTTGAAAAAGAGTGGTGAGATCTAGGAATGATGGAGAAAAAATTATGAAAGAATTATGGAGTTGTGTTAAATCATGACCAAGGGACCTCTATTTATACTAGTTACAAAACCTTGGGGTATTAAATGATATGCTTGGTGACTAAGGGTTAGTAATATCCAGGATTCTAGAATGGTCTTGATCATTCTTGGTGCTAAAATCAAACTTACAAAATCCAGATTCATTCAAGCCGGTCGACTGGATGGCCAGGTCGAACGACCAGAAGTGTTTTCAGCTTCTAGTCGAAAAGGCTGCGAGCTCAGGTCGTTTGGCTGGATTCACTTTTGAGTATATTTTTGGTCAAAACAACCCGGAAGAGGAGCCTTTCATCTGGATTTATTCTAGCTTCATTATTTTTTCCTTTTTCTTGATTTAACTTCCTGTTTGCATCTTTCTTGAGCGTGGGTCTTTGTTCCTGAATCAAACTTGATTTGTTCTTCATTTTGAAGCTTGGAAGCTTGCACCGTTTGTTCTTTTTATTCTTGAAATGCTTCCCGAGCTTGATTCTTGATGCGGAATTCTTCGTACTCGTGTAACATCCCTTTTGCTCATCTTTTCATCCTTTTCTTGTATTTGGCTACATATAGACTTGCATATACACTTTGATATGATTAAGTAACAAAACCATATAAAAATAACCAAATAATATATACAAAAGTACATATAACACGACTAAAACCATATACAATATGAGCGTTATCAAGTCCCCCTACACTTAACCTTTGCTTGCTCTCAAGCAAATCTAGAAGAAAGCAAATCCACATGGTACACAAGAATGATTAGAAAAATCTGATGCAAGTCTACCAAGTACAAGTACAAGATAGGACTCATTGTTTTAGGCTTTATTGGTTGGAAAAAATTGAGACGTGTGATTTACATTTCTATGTACCTCACGTAAAAGGAATGAAGTATAATTTACTCATCACTCACTTTATTTTATTTTGTTGCCATAGTCTTGTACAAGAAACAAAACTCCATCGATGGGCGTAAGCACCAAGTGTACACATCAAAAGAAACATTTATCCGGTTGTTTAGGCTTTTGGGTTTGTTAGGTTTAAGAAAAGTGTTTATTATTAGATGAATTGGTCTTTATATAGTTTTTATTTAGTTTATATTTTATTAGTAATTATAATATAATAAAGTCTATCTTGGTCAAAGTTAAGTAAAGTTGACCAAGATTTGACTAAAGATAGGAAAATAGAATAGTAACAACAATAAGTATAAATACCCATCTAAGAGGGGTATTTATACAAGTCTTTACATTTTGTAAACTCACTTCTCCCTCCCATTTCTATTTTCCCTTTGGAATAAAAACTTTGAAAATGATGAAAAATACTCTATAGCTCGTCTCCTCTATTCTATAGCTTTTGTATGATATCTACAATGCAAACATGACATATAACAAGTGGTATCTATCGTCGGGAGAGATCTAGTCTGTGTTTTGTGGATCAAATCGAGCTTAACCGTGTCTATTTTAGATCAAGAAGCTTTCATATCGTCGAATTAGTAGGTTTCGTAGGACGATAAGTGTTAGATTTACGATTTGATGACTTTTTGATCTTAAAATGTTGAAATATAACTTTCGTAATCATTAATTTTTAGGTTTAACAATTAGTTTACGGAAAATACTTGCCTAGAATTGTAATTGATTGAAAAATTATGGATTTAAGAGCTTTCGTAATTCAGAAACTAAGTTTCGGTAACTATTTTTAGGCGGGATACAGCTTTCGTGTTTTAGTTTTATAGCTTTCATAACATAGTTGAGGTTTCATAACTGTCATACGTAAGTGTTTCTTAGCTTTCGTAACATAGTTTAAGCTTTAGTAATATTATAGCCTTTTTGTAAAATAGAAAATGAGTCAATTGAAAGATAACAATGTTCTTATACTTTAAACTGCTTAAAAAGTTTTAGATGATAGGTTTTTATTTGTTTTTGTGCTAAGATTTTACGAAAGTTAGAGGTTTCTTGGATTTTATGAAAGTTAGGGAAATTAGAATTTACGAAACTAGGTTTTGTAGATTGGAGCTTTTAGTAACCGTTTGGTTTCATAGACTGTGGAAGCTTTCATATATCTGTGGTTTTGTAACTAGAGGTTTCGTATCAAAAGATTTGTTTTGGACTCGTACTTCAAGCTTTCGTATCACAGGTTTCATATACAGAGGTTTCGTAAACAGTTTACTATTGAAGGTTTCATAACTGAAGGTTTCGTAACTGAAGGTTTCGTAACAAAGGTTTCGTATTACAGTTCGAAACAGTTTCATATCATTGAGGTTTTGTAAGACTTGGTTTCGTAAGAGGTTTTGTAACATAGCTTTCCTAATTGAAGGTTTTGTAATTCAGTTTTCATACTGGAAGGATTCGTATCTTATTGGAAGAGGTTTCGTAACACATTTTTAGGGTTTCGTAACACAATTTTGGAGGTTTCATAACACAGTCGTTGGGTTTCGTAATACTGTTTTAGAGGTTTCGTAACACATTTGTTGGGTTTTGTAACACTGTTTCAAAGGTTTCGTAACACAGTCGTTGGGTTTCGTAACACTTTTTCATAGGTTTTGTATCTCATAATTTTGGTTTTGTAACACAGTTTAAGAGGTTTTGTATCTTTGAATTTTGAAAATTAAGCTTTCGTATAAAAGCCTATTGTTACTTAGACTTTCATAACGAATCAAGGTTTAGTTTCTTCAAGGTTACATCATTCAAAGTGTTGTAATACAAGACAAAGTTGTAATTGCTCGTTGTTTTCACGATTACAAGACTTTATATCTAAAACAATCCAAGTTTGCATTGTAATCATTCGACACTACATGTCTACTTCAAATCAACAAACTCTAGCTGACTCAGAAGCTAATGAAAGACCTCCAATGCATGAGAAAGGGAATTATATTCCATGGGAAAGCAGGTTTAGAAGGCTTCTAGATAATAAGCTTTATGAAGGGGATCGGATGTGACGTTCAATTGAGAAAGGACCTTATAAGAGGCCAATAATTCCTAATCCAGATAATACTATTGAGCAGATACTTAAACCAATGTCCAAAATGAATGAGGGTAACAAGAAGCAATACATTGCTGATGTGAAAGTCATGAATTATCTTCTTCAAGCAATACCTAATGATATCTACAATTCAATGGATGCATGTAAAAATGCTAAGGATATGTGGGAACGAATTAAAAGGTTAATGTTTGGTTCTGAGGTTACTAGTCATGTGAGACACTCACGACTCATGGATGATTTGACAAATTTGTAGCAAAGGAAGGAGAATCGCTAGAATCTGTGTATGAAAGATGGACAACACTTGTGAATATTATGGATCGTAATAATGTTCGTCTTATTCCAGTGTCAATCAACACCAAGTTTCTCAATTGCTTGCAACCTGAGTGGAGCAAATATGTTACCATGGTTCATCACAACCAAACAAGAGATTTTTTATTATATGAGTTTCATTTGAGGAGTTGTTATGATTCCTAGTTCAATTTGAACACTTGTTCTAGCATCCCCAAAGCAAAGAGAGCTGCCAAGAATCATGACCCATTAGCCTTAATTGCTCATTCAAATGCTTCTTTGTCAAATCTCATGTTAAATTCTTCTTATTCACCACAAAACCATACTATGTTGACCATCCTTCATCCGTTGCTTATTTTGAATGAGTATCAAGGCGAGTTACAAGGGGATTCTCATAGAAGATTAGCTTACAATTGTCATGATGTTATTTAGCTCGAGCTAATCACTTAGAAGTTCTCCAACACCTACCAATAATCGTCTTAACTTCATCAAACACAAGAAATCAAGCTGTGATTCAGGATGGTAGAGTTGACATACAAACCAAGAATGCGGTTATGGTGGAAATTATGGAACCATCTTAGGTGGGTGAATACGTTTAAGTTTAAAAAATTTAGATTAAAAAAAACATTATATACTCTCTGCCGGTGGTCCCGATACGGCGGTCCCATAAATATATGGGGGCCGCCTAGTACATCAGGGGGCCGCCCTATTTAAAGGGACCGCCTCCAGAAGAGGTTTTCGGACTAGATCATTTGTATCAAATCACCAATCAAGTTTGACGCAATATGAGAAGTGTCGATAATGGATTTACAATTACTAGCGCATATTCTACCAATATATCCACACTCACAATGTTTACTACAAAGAGCTACACAACCATGACTAACACAACATACACAACAATTCACACAATCATAAGCACAATGCAAGTGTAAAAGTAAAGCGATAAATGTAAAGACATAAGTAAAGAGAAAGGTAAAAGAAAATGCAAACCGACACGATGATTTATAGTGGTTCGGTCACGAAGCTCCTCTTCGCCCTACTCCACTCCTCGAGTATCCAACTCGAGAGTTACTTCACTAATCAACAAGCTCCCTTTCGGCGGAGAAAACCTTATACCAATGCTTACATTATTTTCTGACACTAAGCTAGATGTCGAGTCCTTCTTCGGGTACAACCAAACCCGTTATGTTTTATGGCCCAACATAACAAACCTTGTGTTTTATGGCCTAAACACATAAACCGCGTCGCTTACATTATTTTCCAACACTAAGCTAGATGTCGAGTCCTAATCTTAGCTAGAACCAATCTACCACTACACTAATGTATTTTAAGGCCCAAAATACTAACCAACCCACAATAAACCCATCCAAATATATACATCATTTAGATCTACACACTACTAAAGATTGGAAGACATGGACTCGATCTATATGTAACAAATGTTACAAATGGACTAACTAGACTACATAACTTCGGATCTTGAAGATGACCGAAGTTCTTCTCTTGCACTTGAGGAAAGAAGGAAAGGATAGAAGATTGGATCACATTTAAACAAGATTAAACTATGTTAGTGATCAAGATATTTAAAGAGATAAAGGGGATTTTAGAGAGATAAAGGAATTTGAAAAATCTGTGCAAAGAGGGTTAATTTTCAGCAAGGGGTAGACTAGTATTTATAGCCAGGATTCCCTAACGGTCAGCTGGGGGCGGTCCCGGCGGTCCCTTATATATAAGGGGGCCGCCTGGTCCACCCCTTGCTGAAACTTAATTAGTGATCGAGAAAATAATTTTTCTTCTTAATCCATCATATTTTTAAAAACTATTTTGTGTATTTTTATAAAAGTCTAGTTTTATAAAAATATGATGGATTAAGAAGAAAAATTATTTTCTTGATCA
>BQNB010152845.1:0-15716 GCA_026074375.1 Tanacetum coccineum
TGTACAAGCATCCTAGCATGTTTGTGGATCACATACATCAACCGTGGAGAACTCTGGCTGCTATCATTAACAAGTGTTTTTCCGGTAAATCTGCAAGCAACGACAGGCTGAGGAAATCCAGGATTGACATCCTTTGGGGAATGTTCTACAGGGAAAATATTGACTACTCTGAATTGATTTGGGAAGATTTTGCATTCCAAATTAACAACAGGCAGCGGAAGAAATGCAGATGTAAAATCAATCCTTACCCCAAGTTCACCAAAATCATCATCAATCACTTCCTCTCTAAACACCAATCTTTTATCAAGCTAAATTACTTACACACCTACATAATTAAAGATGATGGTGTTGTAAACAGACTAAAATTTGTCAGAATTGGTGAAGACTTTCTAGAATATGGACTTCTTATTCTTGAGACTATGTTGACTGAGGGGATAAAGCAATTAGAGTCGTATCAGATGTTCATAAAATAATCTAATGGCTAATTCCTCCCAAAAAGAGCAGAGGTAAAAGGTCATAAGGGAAGAAGACTGACGATACTCCTCAGGCAATTGTTGATTTGTCTGAAGAATCTGACTCTGAACCTGCTAGAAAACATACTAGCAGTAGAAGAGTAATCAAGAAGAAGTCTCAATTTCTGCAGATGATAGCATCATTCTTAAACCAGACGTCACTTTAGAGTTAGGAAAATCTATAAGCTTAACTGAAGCTGTAGAAGACGAAGTTGCAAGGCAAGTTCATGCTACTCATGAAAAGATTGTGATGAATCTGACCTAGAGCCAGCTAGAAGAAGATCATCATGTATTACCTTCAGAGATACTTTTAATGTGTCAGAGAAGATGTCTTTTGATCCATCTCAGAAGCTAAAGGGTATTCAAACTCTAACACATGAAGAAAAACTTGCTGCTGACACAATGCAAGCCCTTAAAGCCAGCAGAAAGTCAATCAGAAGTCAGTTGCATGCTAGAGGCTCAAGTAAAGGAACTGGTACTAAACTGGGGGTTCTCGATGAGTTAACAGTGACTCCTACGACCTCAAGTGAAGGAACTGGTACCAAACTAGGGGTTCCTGATAAGGAAAACGTTACTTCTGAAGCCAAAGCTAATGTCACACTTGATTGGGGATCAGAAGAGGAAAGTGAATACACTGAGGAAGATGATGATGAAAATATTGAATAGGTGGACACTAATGAAAAGGAAGAGAAGAATGATGATGATGATGACAAAAGTATTGATCTCGAAAATAAAGACGATGAAGAAACTAACGATGAATTTATGCACAGTGAAGAACATGTACAAGACGATGATGAATAAACTAATGATGAGTTCTTACATGGTGATGAACAAGTGAATGACGATGAGGATGAAGAGATGACTAATTTTGAAGATGCTGACACTAGGAACGGTGATGAAGAAATTACTGATACGGCAAAGGCAGATGCTGAAAAGACATAAGAAGTAAAGGATGATATCAAGAAAGCTGAACTTCCTCCAACAAGCTCCAGCTTATCTATATCTTCAATTTTTAGTAATTAATTTTCTTAACCTTTCTTCTGATACTTCTCTAATTGACACTCTTAAAGATACTACAAAGGCTCAGATTAACTCTTTATTGGATGTTCAAATTCAACAAGAGATACCACATATCCAGTCACCATCTGTACTTATTGTACCTATGTTTGTGAATCCTAAGCCCTCAATCCTCTTACCTATACCTGAAATTCCTTCAGTGGCTCCTTCAACAACTCTTCCACCTCCTCCTTCTGTCTCTATCATATCATCTGTACTACTACAAACAACAATACCGATCCTGACACCACCTATCACCACTAAAGCTCTACTTGCTACATCAATTCCAGATCCACTCCCTGCTATTATTCAAAGAGTATTTTGTCCTAGAGAAAGATGTTTAAGAGCTCAAAGTGGTTGATCATACTACAACACTCCTTGCTTCACTAAGATCTGAAATACCTTCAGCTGTAAATGCTTATCTTGGATCCAGTCTGGGAGATGCACTTCAGAAGGTTCTATGAAAACATACGGAAGAACTTAAACAACAGTATTCTCAGCAAGTTCACTAAAAGGAGATGATTGAAGAGTCAGTGCAAGCAAATGTTATTAATGATGTCAAGAATCTATTGGTAAAGTTTCTACCAAAGGGAGTATCTGACTTCGCTACTCTAGTGATTCAAAGCACTGTAAACAAAGCACTTGAAAAGACTCTAACAGCATTGTCTCAATCTTCCTCACAAGCTCAATCTTCTCTCAAGGCTACAGAGTCATTATCTGAATATGAACTAAAGACAATTATCTTTGAAAAGATAGACAAAAGCCACTCCTATCTGACTTATAACAAGCACCAATCCTTATTTGATGCTTTGTTAAATTCAATAAGTCTTGATGATGCTATTGCACGTAGTCAAGCAGATCAAGAAAAAGTTCTAAGAAAAAGAGATCATGAAGACGAAGACCCTTCAGCTGGACCAAACCAGGGTAAGAAGACCAAGAGAAGTAGAACCAAAGAGTCTGAACCATCAAAGAAATCATCTACCTCCAAAGAATCATCTAAAGGTAAATCTCTTGTCAAAACCTCTAAATCTGTGACTGTGGAGGAACAAGTTGAAGAACCAGTTTTTGAGATGGCCTTTGATGACATTGAACAAACCGTTGATGATGTGTACTCGATCCCCCCACTACCACTCGCACGCTCGCGGGCCACGCCCAATTTTCCATTCCCACATCGCCTCCGACAGCACGTAACCCTCCACCACTGTCATTAATCAACACCACGACCCCGCAATAGGGGGCGTGGTTAATAGCAACCAAGGGATGATATATTGTTGTGTTGGTTTCGGTTATAAAAACCACCAAGGTGAGCGATTGTTGTTTTTTACTAGCACGCGAGGGTGCGTTGGGTATGTGTGGTACCGAGCCCGACGAGGGTGCGTGGTTATTTTTCTGTCACCATAAAGTGGTCGTCGGAGTTTGGGCCCGACCAGCCGCAATAGGTGCGGTTTGGTTTGTAAAATAAGCCGAAGAGGGTGCGTGTGGGTCGGGTCGGGCTGTGGGACAGCCGGGGTCGGGTTGGTTTAACAGCCGGGGGGTTGGGTTTTGTACTACCATAAAGGGGTGTTTGGTTGTGGGTTTATAACACCCGACGAGGGTACATTTGTGTCGGGTTTTGGCTGTGGACAGCCGGGTATAGCCGGGAAGGGGCGTCGGGTTTGGCTGTCGAAACAGCGGGTCGGGTTGTGTGGGTTTAGGGTGTGTTTGGTTTAGGACAAGAACCGCACAAGTGTGCGTTTTGTGTTTGTATGGTAACACCATGGGGGCGGTTGGGGCTTGGTTAGGGTCAGCCTAGTGTGGTGGGATAGCCGTTTGGTTCAACATGTTGCACCACAAGGGTGCGTTTGGCATAAGGGAAACAACAAAGGGGTGTTTGGTTGGCTGCCATCACCACACGGGTGTGTTTGGCAGCCACCGCCACCACATAGGGTGCGTTTGGATTTGGGTTTACCAAAATTAGGGTGCGTTTGGCTTAACAGCCACGCACAAGGGTGCGTTTGGTATTGTGACATCGAAACGGGTGCGTTGATTATGTTGACACCGAAAAAGGGTGCATTTAGTTTAAAAGTATTCAATTATTTCGTTATATTATAAATTGATTATATGTGATAAAATCCGGTTAAACTTGCGCGTCTAAGTAAAATACGATATAAATATTAAAACGGGACTGATATTAATGTATAAGTGATATTAGACATATTTGAGAACGAAATTTTGGACTAAAAATGGACTAGTTAGGGTGCCTTATATATACAAAGAGTAATTTTAAACTCAGAAATCGAAACATGGGATCAGAATTCGAGACTTTATTTGATGAATTAGACTTTAGTTAATAAAATATAACAAATTATATTTTGACAGGGAACGTTTTGATAAATACAACGTGAACTATCTATACTCTCACTAACGAAGAAACTGGGATATTGTGAATCGGAATATACAACCTTAAATAAAATAAGTAATTTTTAATAAATTGAAATCCTGACATATCTAATATTTAAACGATTATGAGCACTATTTCGAGCCCAGTTTCACAACATTCCAATACTCACCTCCGCGAAACACGAAAGTTGTTCGTAAGCTAATGACGTTATACTTTTCCGCGATGATGTCTGCTTTAAAATTTAAGATATGAGCGGGTCAAAAACTAAAGTTCCGGTTAATATATTTATTCAATTAATTATTTTAAGCATCATACTACGATTCTAAAAACGGAAGAGGTCCTAAAAATAGTAACTTTCTTAAAATAATCGACATAAGTATGATTAGACGAAAATAGTAATATATATACAAATAAGTATTAACGATAAGGGTTTAAAGGCGCGCAAGTAGATTTCTCCTTCACATGTAAACAAAGTATTGTAATACATAAACAATATGTATGATTTCGTGGTAACGATGTACGCATCGTTGATCTGTATTTAATACTGTATTTATAATTCAACGACAATATTATAAGGTCCGTGGTCGAGATCGTTGTAGATCAGTTCGATTTAATTGGAAAAATTGATCGTGGTCTTTAATCAATGTGAGATCATAGCCTCCGCTTTTCAATCTTTGAATGTTTCATAACCCCGCGAGGCCGGATACATGCTTGTCTACAAATTCTTATACTTACTCGGTTATCTTATAACAATGTGATTGTTTTAAGGGATTTTGTGAGTTTATAGCTCCCCTGTTTTTACTCGTTTTACATATATTTGGGGTGAGAACATGCTTGTTTGCAAATGCATTTACATGATTGATTACAAATTGGTTTGCATACTTATTTGCATAGCTCGCTATGGGATACATTATTTGACTTCATATTTAGTCACTAAATACATACTTTACATTTGAAATTATTTCCGGATAGCTTAGGCTTGATGAACTGATAACAATAAAATACTTACTACTAACTGCCCAGAAACTACGGTTAGTAGACGTGTTCTTGGAGGGGACACCGGTAACGGGAGTACATATTTTAATATTACAATTACTGCCCGGGTGTTCTTGGAGGGGACACCGGTAACGGGAGTACATATTATTTACATAACTAACTTACTACTGCCCGGGTGTTCCTTGGTAGGGACAACCGGATAACCGGGAGTATATACGCAGTATATATGTATCCCTACTGCTACCTTCATAAATTGGGGTACAACAAAGTCAGCGTCACAGCCATAACTGTAATCACTGGAGGGTGAGCGCGAATTGTTATGAAATAATCTATTCGTGTGTGGATCCGCTGATCGGGTGAAACTGACGCCGGTATACGAACATTATAAGTGTTATGTCCACAGTGAATTGATATAAAAATAGATCAATTCGGATTTGACAACCCCCCCCGTTTCGGAGTGAGCAAGCAATCCACTGGGAACGAACGTTATAACATGTCGGATTATATCGTTGGGACTATCGGGCCTCCCCAACAAATACATACATGGTACATTTTGGTGACATAAAAATGTGTCGTGCATTCTTTATAAATCTTTGGGATAAGATTGGTACTTTTGGTGACATATAAATGGGGACGAGTCATTATTTTATAACATTTTTACATGGTAAATGCACTTTGTGATGACACAGTGGATAATTAAATTTGGTTGAAAACTTTAAAAAAACATTCCATATTTAAACTAATCAATGAACTTGTCACCAACTATAATGTTGACACTTTAAGCTTTTTTCTCCAGGTGAATTAGATGCTTGGATTATTTGATGTGCATTGGAGTCTATACATTCAAGTTTTTCATTGTGATGCAATTATGGGACAAATGTTATATTAAATACAGATTTTGATTAAATCAACAATGTAAATTTTCAAACGACACCTAGAGGTCGTTCTCTAATGATGTAATCTATGGTGCTGTTATTATGACTACACCCCATTTGGTATTCCGCTGCATTGTATATGAATTTTGGGGGTGTTTAACCAGAGTAGTAACAGGAGCACATGTTATAGAGAACTAGGTTGCATATTTTTCCCTATACTATAAACCATTTTCACAAACATTGCATCACATCCATACATTTTTTCTCCAAAGTGCATACCCTCTACTGCTTATGTGCTTACATTACGTGGCTGCATTAAGTGCGTAACTGTGAGCATACATATATATAATGTATATGCTTGCATTCTTTTCGCGTATATCGTACGCTTATTTATATAAGAGTTATTATATAAATACCAGAATATTTTTAAGACATTGAAAGTTAAACAATGGTCTCAATTATACCTCAGACATTGTAAGATAAACAATGGTCTCAATTATACCTCAGGCATTGTAAGTTAAACAATGGTCTCAATTATACCTCAGACATTGTGAGTTGCACAATGGTCTCAATTATACCTCAGACATTGTGAGTTGCACAATGGTCTCAATTATACCTCAGACATTGTGAGTTGCACAATGGTCTCAATTATACCTCAGACATTGTAAGTTAAACAATGGTCTCAATTATACCTCAGACATTGTGATGTAAAGCAAAGGTCTTCAATTTGTTCCTCCAAGATCAATGTAGATAAAAGTGGTCTCTAAGGAAGTTAATTTCTTCATAGCAATATACCAATTTTGTATTACACGGAGAAACGTCATAATTATTGTTTACACAGGGATGTGATATTAATCTAAGTATAGCAAGTCTTAGTATAGGCGTACTTTTAATAGGAGGGATAGATATAGGTAAGCGCTATGGTTGACGTCGTTTCATAAGACTTTTAAACCTTATTTACTCTACCGAGTACTTATTAATTATCTTGAAACGCTTAATTGATCTCGCCTTGGCATTTTACCTCCCAAGCTTCTAAATACCAGTTTTAAATCACTCGTCCCATACTCAATAGAGCACAATCAATCGTTTGTCAACCACCTTAAGTTATGAAGTACGGCGTATTTGCACAGGGAAATATTAAGTAGTGATTTATAATTTGTTTATTTAAAAGAATTGGGACGCCTCTTTTCATTTAAATAAAATAATTTATAAACTCCGAACCATAAGTTTATCATTTCGTTACTTACATAAATTTGGAGACGCTTCTTTATGAAATAATAAATTATAAATGATTGGCTTAATGGTATCCGATATGACACGAGTAATGAACCTGAAATCGATAATCATCAAACACACAGACGCGTAAAAAGGGACTATAGACACAATGTGTCTTACTACTCGCAAAAATCTTTAAGGCACACGCTTTGGAGCTACCTTACACTTCTTAAAGTTTAATTACCGATGCTATTGCAAATCCCTGCAATCGTGAAACTGTCAGTGGAGCTAACAGACTGAGTTACAACAGCCTATCGCCGTTTGTTATAATTTTCATGGATTTGCTGATTGTTGTGTGCCCATGGAGGCGGTCCCAACTGGTACAAAACGTTTATAATCCAAAAGGCAAGGCAACTCCCCCTTAAACGAGATAAATACACCTATCAACGAAACATAATATTGACTATTCATTTCGGGCCCACTAGTAGAGACTTAGGTCGAGATACATCCTAGTAATTGCCAAGAACTGGCAGTTGAGCGGGAGCTTAGTGAGAGTAAGCACCTTTTTGGGGGTGAACCTGCGGAAGTCCTCAAGCAAGGGACAACAAAATCAAAGCTGTGGAGGCATGAGGGCAAAGCAGAGCAAAAATAGGTGGTCTGAGTAACGCGGGATTGTTCAGTAGAGCGATACCAGTGGTGTTAAATCAATCATAAAACGTGAAAACATATATTACTAAAATAACTACCTTGATGAATATATATCCAGGTCAACTTATAGGTCCAAACTTTGGTATGTTGAGAAAGTGACGAAACACCTAATCTTGCTGAAGAAAGTTATCATCGTCTTGATTTATAAACGTTTTATTCAGATTTTAAACCTTTCTCGTCACACAATCGGATAACATCCAAATTTATCCTCGGGATCAGAATTCTTTTTCTTATATAAAAAAAAGGGTAAGGTACTCAGAACTCCGAAATTTTTTCGGAATTTATACTGACGATTTCAATCGCTGACTGTTAGGGTCTCTGCTTGACTATAAAACCATCATCTAAATCACTTATACAATGACACGGACTCAAAAGCAATTTGATTTGAAAACGACATACCTGACAACTTTTCAAGTTTTTGGGCCGAGACCTGAAACGAGAGCCGAAAATGCTAAAACATCACCACAGCAACATTATATCGAACATAACAAAAACGCGGACAATATACACAAAAAGCAATTAAATTTGTTTTAATATATCATAATTATTTTAATATAAATATTAGAAATAAATTAGTCATCATTTTTTAATTAAAAGCGTTGTTGATAAACGCGAATACTCGAGCGTAAATCCGATTTTTATATTCGACGAGGCAGAAAAGCTCTGATTCGCAAAACAAATAACAACATGATATTTTATTTAATTTATAAACATCTCTGAAATATTATCAAATAAAATACTCATTTTTCACGGAAAAAAATAATTTGAAAAACAATGGCGCAAGTTTCGAGATTTGAATCGTTCGTTAAGTCGCTCAAACGAGTCCCGAACCGTTTTTATAAAAACTATCAAAGAACCAAAAATGATTACACAATAGTCCCCTCAAACAACTATTAAAAACTCTTGCCACATTTAATAGTCTATCAATATATATATAAGAAAATATAAATATATATAGTATATATATATATAAATATATTATATTGTATAAATGAAGTTTATATAACTTATCATCCATTACCATCTCACACTTATAACAGCAAAACACTCTCACAAATCTCTCTCTTCTCTCATGAATATCCGTCCACTACCGCCGACATACCACCACCACCGCCAGAAAACTTTTCCCGCGGGAATTTTTTATCCGACCAAACCCAAAAAAAAAAAACACTCCCCACTCCCGGATCTACTCCGATCCCCCACTGACCAACTCGCGCCACGACGCCATTTTTTCCATCCCCCCTATCCGACAAGCCGCAACCCATCACCATGTCATCATCATTCACCACGACCCCGCAATAATGTGCGTAGGGTTGTAATAGCAACCAAGGGATGTTTGTTTGTTTGGTTCGGTTATAAAAACCACCAGGGGTGCGTTTTGGTTTTTACTAGCACCGAGGGTGCGTTGGGTTGTGGTACCAGCCGACGAGGGTGCGTTGGTTTTTCTGTCACCATAAAGGGTGCGTCGAGTTTGGGCACCACAGCCGCAAAGGGTGCGGTTTGGTTTGTAAAAATAATACGAAAAAGGGTTCTTGTGGTCTCGGCTCGGGGGCTAGTGGGACAGCCGGGTCTGGTTGGTAAAAACAGCTGGGGGGGGGTTTGGTTTTGTACTACCAATAAAAGGGTTGTATTGGTTGTGGGGGTTATTACACCTGACGATGGAGCATTTTGTGTCGGGTTTTGGCTGTGGACAGCCGGGTATAGCCGGGAAAGGGCGTCGGGTTTGGCTGTCGAAACAGCGGATCACTCGGGGTTGTGTGGGTTATAGGTGTGTTTGGTTTAGACAGGAACACACAAGGGTGCGTTTGGTTTGTATGGTAAGCACCATGGGGGCGTTTGGCTGTTCGGGTCAGCCTAGGGGGGATGCGTTTGGTTCAACAGGTTGCACCACAAGGGTGCGTTTGGCATAAGGGAAACAACAAAGGGGTGTTTGGTTGGCTGCCATCACCACAACAGGGTGTGTTATTGGCAGCCACCCCTCCCATCCTGCCACCACATAGGGTGCGTTTGATTTTTTGTTACCAAAAATTTGGGTCGATTGGCATAAACAGCCACCACAAACGGTGCTTTGAATTGTGACATCGAAACGGGTGACGTGTGATTGTGTTGTTGACACCGTGAGAAAAGGGTTGCGTTAAGATTTAAAAGTATTCAATTATTTCGTTATATTATAAATTGATTATATGTGATAAAATCCGGTTAAACTTGCGCGTCTAAGTAAAATACGATATAAAATAATAAACGTGGACCTGATAATAAAGTAATAAAGAGATATTAGACATATTTAGACAGAGAGAATTGGACTAAAAATGGACTATTAAGTGCTTTATATAACGAGTAATTATAAATCAGAAGATTCGAAACAAGGATTTCACGGAATTCGAGACTTTGATAAGTTAGACTTTAGTTTATAAAATATAACAAATTATATTTTGACGGACGTTTTGATATAAAACGGAACTTCTAACTCTCAATAACGAAGAAACTGGATTGAAATCGGAATATACACCTTAATAGAAAATAAGTTATTTTTAATATATTAAATCTGACATATCTATTAATTAAACGATTTGAGCACTTTTCTAGCCCGTTTCAAGCCTTTCCGGCGAAACACGAAAGTTGTTCGTAATGACGTTATACCTTTTGGGCCGCGGGATTGTCTTCTTTAAAGTAACATAAAGCGGTCAAAAACTAAAGGTCGGTTAATATATTATTCAATTAATTATTTAAGATCATTACTCGATTCTAAAAACGGAAGGTCTAAAAATAGTAACTTTCTTTAAATATTCGACATAAGTTATGATTAGACGAAAATAGTATATATATACAAATAATGTATTAACGGTTAAGGGTTAAAAAATGCGCGCAAGTAGATTTCCCTCATCACATGTAAACATGTATGTAATACATATAATAATATGTAAGATTTTCCGTGTAACGATGTATCGCATTGTTATCGTATGTTAAACGTGTAATAAAAACGAACGACATCAATTATAGGTGTGGTCCGAGATCGTTGCAGATTCATTGTGATTTAATTTGGATTAATGATCGTGTCTTTAATCAATTGAGTTCATAGCCACGCTTTATTCAATCTTTTGAATTTTTTATAACTCGCAGAGGGGGAGTCATGCTTGTCCTACAAATCTTATACTTACTACAGGTTAATCTTATAAAATGTGATTTGTTTTAAGGGATTTTGATGTGAATTATATTAGGCTCCCCTGTTTAACTCGTTTAACAATATATTGTGGGGTGAGAACATGCTTGTATGCAATGCATTTACATGATATGATTTCAAATTGGTTTTGCATACTTATTTGCATAGCTCGCTATGGGATACATTATTTGACTTCATTTTTGGTCACAAATACATACTTTACATTTGGAAATGATTTCGGATTAGCTTAGGCTGATTTAACTGATAACAATAAAATTAACTACTACTTACTTGCCCGACCGGTGTTCTTTAGTAGGGGTACACCGGTAACCGGAGTACATATATTTACAATTACAAGCCCTGGTGTTCTTATGAGGGGACACCCGGTAAACGGAGTACATAATTTACATTACTGCCCGGGGTGTTACGTTAGGAGGGAACCACCGGGTAACGGTGAGAATATACGCCATTATTAGTATCCCACCCTTATGCCCAAATTGGGGTACAATACAAGTCAATTCAACTAACGTCATGAACTGTAAATCACTTGGAGGTGAGCGCAGAGAATGTTAAGAAATAGATACTATTCCGGGTGTGGATCCCTGTTCGGGTGATTAGCGGATCGCCGATGATTTTTGTGAACGAACAATAATATGCGTGAATGTCCAGTGAAAGAAATAAAATAGGAATCAATTCGGGATTGACCACCCCCTTTTCGGTAGGTGCTATCAATCACCTGGGAACGAACGTTTTACAATGCTGAAATTATATTCGTTATGGGACTACGGGCCTCCCCAACCAATACATACATGGTACATTTTGGTGACAATAAAAATTGTCGTGCAATCACTTTTAAAATCTTTGGGATAAGATTGTACTTTTTGGAGACATATATAAGGGTCGTAGCATATTTTTATAAAACATTTTACATGGCACTGTGATGTACACAGTAGGATAATGATATTTGTTGAAACATACATTCTTATTTAAACTATCTTTGAACTCACCAACATTAATGTTTGAACACATTTAGTACATGTTTTTTCTCTCATGTGAATTAGATACTTGGATTATTTTGATTTGCATTGGAGTCTATACATACTAGCTTTTCATTGTGATGCAAATATGGGGACTAAATATTTACTAGAAATATAAAAACAGATTTGATTAAATCATACAATGTAAATTTTTCAAATCGACACCTAGAGGTCGTTTCTCTAGTATCTATTGCTGTAATTATGAAGTAGCACCCCATTTGTATTTTTTCACCCAGCGATATGTATATGATTTTTGGGGGTGTTACACCACCAATCACCACCAAAGCTCCACTTGCTACATCAATTCCAGATCCTCTCCCTGCTATTATTCAAAGAGTATATGTCCTGGAGAAAGATAATTAAGAGCTCAAAGCGGTTGATCATACTACAACACTCCTTTCTTCACTAAGATCTAAAATACCTTCAGCTATAAATGCTTATCTTGGATCCAGTCTGGGAGATGCACTTCAAAAGGTTTTATGAAAACATACTGAAGAACTTAAAACCAACAGTATTCCTCAGCAAGTTGACTAATTAAAGGATATGAATGAAAGATGATCAAGCGCAAGCAAAATGTTTATTTAAGGATGTCACAACTTAATTGGCAAAGTTCTAACCAAAATGGAGTAATCAGACTTTTGCTACACTAGTGATTCAAATCACTGGTAAAAAAAGCACTTGAAAAGACTCTAATAGCATTATCTCAATCTTCCTCACAAGCGCAATCTTCTCTCAAGGCTGTAGAGTCATTATCTAAATATGAACTAAAGATGTTTCTCTTTGAAAAGATGGACAAAATCCACTCCTATCTGACTCATAACAAGCACCAAGCCTTATTTGATGCTTTGTTGAATTCAATAAGTCTTGATGATGCTATTGCACGTGGTCAAGCAGATCAAGAAAAAGTGCTAAGAAAAAGAGATCATGAAGACGAAGACCCTTCAGTTGGACCAAACCAGGGTAAGAAGACCAAAAGAAGTAGAACCAAAGAGTCTGAACCATCAAAGAAATAATCTACCTCTAAAGAATCATCTAAAGGTAAATCTCTTGTCAAAACCTCTAAATCTGTGACTGTAGAAGAACCAGTTTTTGAGATGGCCTTTGATGACATTGAACAAACCGTTGATGATGTGGCTAATGATGCTGATCAACCACCTGATGACTCAAATCAAACTAAGGATAAAGCTCCAAAGAAAGATTAGTTCAAAAACCTCTAAGGCGTCCTACTCCTGATCCTTAATGGAACAAGCGTCAAGTTGTAGAAGATCAACCTGAAAAGCCTTGGTTTAACAATATGGTGTCTACTGCAAAGGATTCGCTTACATTCGATGAACTAATGGCCACTCCAATTGATTTCTCCAAGTATGTTATGAATCGACTCAAGATAGACAATCTTACTCAAGCACACTTAGTATGACCAGTCTATGAGCTGTTGAAAAGCACATGCACAAGCAGCATTGAACTTGACTACAATATTAAAGAGTGCTTCAAAGCATTGACAAACAAACTTGATTGGAAGAATCCAGAAGGAGATCGTTGTCCCTTTGACTTGACCAAACGTCTTCCCTTAAAAGGTCATCTAGGTCGTCTAACCGTTGCTGCAGAATACTTCTTCAACAACGATCTAGAATTTCTAAAATCATCAGATCTGGAAAAGAGGTACACTACGTCTATCATAAAGACAAAAGTAGCTCGGTATGAGATAGTAAGAATTGAAGACATGGTCCCTATGCTTTGGAGTACTACCAAAGTGAGGTATAACAAAGATGCTAAAAAGGGGATCAAGCATTGGGGTGACAAGCGTCAGCTTTGGTATAGATCTTAGATAAACAAATTCTCCAAGCACAAAGTCTACTCTACTCAGAATATTCTTAGTGTGGTCAGCGTGAAAGTCCAAAAACTGCATGGTTATGGTCACTTGGAAGAAATTATGGTGAGAAGAGCTGATCGACAGCTATACAAGTTTAAAGAAGGTGACGTCATGGATCTACACTTAAATGACATTAAAGACATGCTTCTTCTTACTGTTCAACACAAGTTATTCCAACTCGGCCGCAGTGAGATTGTTAACTTTATTGTGGCCCTTCGTATGTTCACAATAATTCTTATCATCAAAAGACGTGTCGAGGATCTTCAGCTTGGTGTAAAGTGTTAGTCTTATAAAAATCCTTTCACAACAATAAGCAAACCCAAATAAGCTCTAAAGGAGTCGACAAATAAGAAAGAACAAGAGAGAGGAAGAAAAGAACTTGGAAGGTGAGATTAAGAGAGAAATGGTGAGTTACAAATGAGAGCATGTGCAACCAACACCCTCTCCATGTGAGGAGATGGTTTCTTTTATACCCCTAGCCATCTAGTTGGCATGTGGGCTTTTCTACTTGGGCCGGGCTTGGCTAAACTTGGGATTTGAGCCCGAAACACGGACAATATTAGATTACAATCCAAGCCCGTTGAACCCGACTAGCCTATTACAATACAAGACCTAGTTTGACTTTATAAGACCGATAACATTCTTATTTGACTTAATAAAATAAAGGCTAACAATCTTTCCTAATGTTGAGGTCTCTTTCTTCAAACTCCTCCGTACCACTGATGACATTCTTATAGGAGTTTGCTTTGTTTTATCATTGTCTCCCTTGATGTTGAAGATATGAATTTTGACGTTTATGTTTTGCCTTGTTTTTGGTCTTGTCTTGTTTGTAATGGCTTTGATCATTCATGCTTTGTGATCTTGATCTTGAGCCTTTATCTTTTGACTTTGAGTTCTTGAGATCGTTATCTTGCATCATCTCCTTGACTTGAATCATCTTGATTTGACTTTCTTGATCAACTTGTGCTCTTGACCAACATGCTCATACTTGTTACATTCTTGTTTGACATATATGATTATTAGTCTAACAATCTTCCCCAATTGACGATTCTTTATTTGATTTTGAGGCTCTTTGATGGTGGGGAAGTTTAGAATCAACGATCTTGATGTTGAACGATTGACTTTGAAAGCATGAGTATGAGCATGTGGTTTATGAATCCGACTTTGCTGGAATGAGGCTGCAACACCGTCGTCTAAACCTAAAATAAGACAGTTAGCAATAAAAGATGAATATGGCTTTGTCATTCATCTTGAGTTCGGTTGCATTAACCTCCGGTTTCCCATTTTATAGTATAAATACTATACATGTGATCAGGTAGATTCAAAGAATCTCCTTGACAGGGTTTCCAGCTCAAAGCGTAGGATCTTCTAACACAGATGTATTAGATTCACCATGCTTGCTAGTTCTCATTACCGGAACGTCTCAAAGCAGACAACACGGTAAGAGTGAATCAGATAGTTACTATCTTTCTGATTTAGTCATCAATTCATTTACTAGACCAAAATTGATATCCAGTTATCACAAGCTCGATTCATATAGAATCTTGCAAGTCACCTACCAAGAGCTTGTTTGATGTTGGCTCAAGCAGGATTTCCATCTTCACTGTGAATACTTAAGTATCACTCGGATGTTCTGGCAAGATCTCAAGGATAATGCGTAGGACTCTTTGTTACAACTTGTGAACTTTAAGGTGTTTAGCAAGAGTATTTTGACATTGTGTCCTAATGAGATTTATAATTTGATCTCTTCTGGCTCTAGACTCGATTTGTGCACTTTGGTTTTAGTAATCGAAGGCTAGAGCAGACTGCCACCTATTCAATATTAACAATTGTTAGGAATTATACTTTGAGTTGATTATGACAAAACATATTAAAGATGGAGGACCTACAAGACAAAGCTGGAATAA
>BQNB010152846.1:0-15716 GCA_026074375.1 Tanacetum coccineum
TAGCATTTATTTCTTCTGAAAGCACTAACAGTACTAATGATGTTGGTACTGCTTATGGTGTTTCTACTTCTTCTGGACATAACTCACAAAAAAAGGATCTTCATCATACACTAATGAAATCAAGTACTCTTTCTTTGCTAATCAATCAAGTGGTCCACAATTGGATCATGAAGATCTTAAACAGGTTGATGAGTTTGATTTAGAAGAGATGGACTTGAAATGGCAAGTGGCCATGATTTCTATGAGATTGAAGAAGTTTTACAAGAAGGCAGGGAGAAGGCTGCAGTTTGATGCCAAGGAACCAGTTGGCTTTGACAAGACCAAGGTTGAGTGCTTTAATTGTCATAACACAGGGCACTTTGCTAGAGAGTGTAGATCAAAAGGAAATCAAGAAAGCAGAAGAAGAGATGCAGGGAACATTGGGTATAAAGCAAAAGACAATGGGAGGAGACCTGGAAAACAAGAGGAACCTAAATCTTTAGTAACTCTTGATAGGGAAGGTGTTGATTAGACTGGTCATGCAGAGGATGAATAATAGAACTTTGCTTTGATGGCTTGCAGCAATTCAGGCTCAGACACTGAGGTAATATCTTGTTCAAAAGAATGTGTGGAATCATATGCTAAACTTAAAAAAATATATGATACTCAAAGGGAACAACTTGGTGTTGCATAGTATAGAATTCAAGACCTATAAACAAGCTTTAAAAAAGTAGAGGCTTCATTTAGTATGCTCATCAGAAAAATCAACTTTGGTATGAGGAAAGAGTAGATTATGATAAATAGATTTTAGATGATAAAACTGATGTGCTCAATTATTTAAGAAAACTATTTGCAGAAGCTATAAAAGAATAAAGAAGAATTTAAAAACAAACTTGAAAAATTTTCAAAGTTCTTCTAAAGGCCTTAGTAAACTGCTAAATAGTCAGATGAGTACTAGGGACAAATCTAGGCTTAAGTATGGAAATAAAATATATGAAGGAGTCTTAAGTTATGAAAAAGAAGTTCTTGAAATTGTATTTGACAGTAGGTCAAGTGATGTAGAAGATAGTCCTGTGTATGATAGATTTGCAAAAGTTGAAGGAATGCATGCAGTTCCTCCTCTAATGACAGGAAACTACATGCCTCCTAAATCTGATTTTGGAATAGATGAATCAATTTTTACATATGGTCCAAAACAGTGTAAAACTAGTGAATCTGATGCTAAGACTGGTGATTTTGACTATTGTGAAACCAATTCTAGCGTAGAAACACTTGAATATGTGCCTGAACCAGTTGTAGTTAAACCCAAAGTTATTAGTCAACCTAAAGTTTGGTCTGATACTCCTATCATTGAGGAGTATGAGTCAGACAGTGATGATGAATATGTGATTGAACCTTCAAAAGAACAGGGAAAACTAGTTTTAGCTTTGTTTTATACTGTTAAGCATGTTAAACTCCTAGGAAACTGTTTTAAGAACAAAAAACTTGTACGTCCAGTCCAAATTTAACAAGAGAGACTGGAATGGTTCAATATCCAAAAGGCTGGGTTTGGGATATGGTTTCACTAAAAAGGCATGTTTTGTATGTGGTAGCTTTAGCCATCTTATTAGAGATTGTGACTTTTATGAGAAAAGAATGGCTAAACAGTTGTATTAAACATAAGAAGGGTTATGGTACTTGTCAGGGGAGAATAGACCTGTATGGAATACATGTGCAAAAGATTGAATCACCAAATAAGTTTGTTCCAAAAAGCAGTACTGCTGAGCTTAGTTACTACTGCTAAAGGTAGTTGGTACTGCTGGTACAAAAGTTCATACTGCTAGGTTCAGTTAATACTGCTGAGTACATGTGGATTAGAATTATCCCTAAATGCTTATTTTGAGAAGAAGAAATTGCTGGAAGCATGGATGTTCTTTAAGTGTTGGTTTTTATCACCACACAACAAATGGTCATTAGTTCACCATGTCTAACTAACATCAAGAACTGGCTAGTCCAGAATAAACAGCTTCTGGTAAATACTTTTCAAATCCGTTGATAGTTGATAGTTTACTTAAAACTATATGGTTATCAATGCACCATGTTATTGCAATGAAGCATTGGCTATTCTAGGGCAAACGACAACTGGTAAAGAATCATCAAATCCGTTGATGGCTGATAGTTTGCCAAAAACTATACAGTCCAATGATCCACCTCTCCCAACAGGTTACACACTTAGAAGTTGGGAGGACAATTTGAAACTAATGGAATTGATAGAATTTGTACAAAATTATGTGACTTGGTGAGCAAAAAGAATAGAGAAAAATTGTGAGCTCAAAAACAGAAAGAGAGTTGTGTGAAAAACAGAAAGAGTGAATTGGTGAGCAAAAAGAATTGAGAGATAATATGTGAGCATAAAAACAGAAAGAGAGAAAGTGAGATTGGTGATGGAAAAGCTCTTTGGAGGAATTTTAAGTTAATACTGGTCTCTTCAAGTTAGTACTGCTGGGCATTACTTAGTACTGCTGGGTATTGCTTAGTACTGCTAACCATCTTTTAGTACTGCGGGGCTTAAAAGTTAGTACTGCTAGGCTTATTTTAGTACTGCTAGAAGACCGTTAGTACTGTTTGACCCATAACTAAATTTCCTTCCCAATTTCTAGTCATTGCTAAATTTCCGCCAAATGCCATGCTTATAGGCTATATGGTTTGACTAATTGAAGATTTCTTGATCTTTCTATAAACTTAAAAGATTTCTTCAAGATAAGTACAAATCTTCTTCAGTCGGTGTTACTTTAAACTCCTAAATACTCTCTCAAATATCAATTAACTCTACCAAACATCCGTACTCTCTCTCACAAACATATCCCAGAACCTTAATCAACTTTTTATTCATCAAATGGCTACTTTGGAGTTTTGCGACAAGCACAACATGGTGGCATACTTGGAGAAACCAGAGGGAAGTGCAGAGTTTCATTAGATCATTGATTTCCTATCTGCTAGTCAGATTCACTATGCTCTTACAGAGAATCTAACAATATATGCTTCAATCATCAAATAATTTTGGACAACAGCTACTGCTAGCACAAATGTTACTGGAGAAGTAGAACTAACTGCTAGCATAGATGGACAAGCCAAGACCATCACTGAAGCATCTTTAAGAAGACATCTGAAGTTAAAGGACAATAGTGGAATTACTTCTTTACCCAACACAGAGATATTTAAGCAACTTGCTCTCATGGGGTATGCAACTGATTCTTATAAGCTTACATTTCAAAAAGGTAATTTTGAGGTTTTTCATTCATACAATCCTCCACTGATTGAGCCCTAAAAATACTTCTTGAGAGCAGTTTAGCAACAACATAGCTACTGCCATTATCTGCCTAGCAACAAACAGAACTTTTAATTTCTCAAAATTCATCTTTGATGCAATGGTAAAGAATTTGGATAACCCTCAGAAGTTTTTGATGTATCCTAGATTTATCCAAATTTGTTTAAACAAGCAAAGGAAACTTCTTAAGACCCATACAAGAACCTATCCCACTCCTGTACTTACACAAAAAGTTTTTAATAACATGAAACGAGTTACAAGGGGTTATTCTGGTAAAGACATTCCTTTATTTTCTTCCATGATCACTGCTCCTGACACATCTCCCTCAAGAATCACATCTTCACCTTCCTTATCACCGCAACATACACCTGTCAGTGCTCCTTCAACTTCACCACCACCCATCATAGAAACTTCACCTACTATAGAGAAGCCTGCTCTAATTCCCTATGAATTACCTCTCTAAAGTGTTCACTCACTTGGACGTATGAGGGTAGTGTGTCACTTAATGAATTGATGGATTTGGTTACTCAGTTGACTAATAAAGTTAGAAGCTTGGAGAATGAATTGAAGAACACCAAGAAGATTTATGGTACTGCTATTACCAAGCTAGCCAAAGCCAAAAGAGAGAAGAACTTGGAAAAGCAATGCATAAGACATTGCAAAAGATAGAAGAAGAACCAAATGATAGTTCTATTCAAAAACATGAAGGCTTAGAGGAAGGGATTCTCCAAACAGGGGAGGAGTTTGATTGAAGAATTAGACATGGATGCTGATATTTCTTTAGATTCCATCCGCATGCAAACGAATTTTAGAATAAGATAAGTGATGAAACTGAGGTGTTACTAGAAGAAGAAGAAGCTACTGAGATTATACAAGATCAAGGAAGTGGTGAAAAAGTAGAACAAGAGGTTTCTACTGCTAACACTGCATTCAATATAGCCAATGTACCAATTAGTACTGCCAGTGAAACTCCTCAGGTTAGTACTGCTGCTGAAAGATTGGTATATATAAGAAGGAGTGAAAAGAAGAAGAAAGATAAAGGCAAGGCAATCTTGATTGAAGATGAATCTGTTCAAAAGAAGTCCTAGAAGCAAGAGCAAGAAGAAAGGCTTGGTCATGAAGAAGCCATTATATTATAAGAACAGATTAATGGGGAAAAAAAGAAAAAGGATTGCAAGAGATGCTGAAATCCAAATAATTGCAAGAAGCATATGATAAAGCTCGGAAAGACAAGAAGCCTGTAACTAAAGCTGATACTGGCTCAAATCATTTGATTATGAATGAACCTACTGTTATAAGGTATATGCTCTTCAAAATAGGACCTAGATTTATGTTAGCTGAGTAAGAAATGAATATCTGGGTATAGTTTTGAAAACTCAGGGAGGCTACAAGATGAAAGATTTCAAAAGAATGAGCTATGATGATATAAGACTAATATTTGAAAAGTTATGGGATCAAATTCATTCATTTGTGCCTATGGATTCTGAAGAAGAAGTTCCAAGACTAAAAAGAGCAGGTCAAGATGTTGAAACAAAACCTGCTAAAAGACAAAGAACTAAAGAGGTTTCAGAATCAGTTCAAGAGCAAACAGATGAAGAACCAAAAACTGATGGTAATAATAGTTCAAGATGAAGGAATGAATGTTGAAGCTCTTTAGACCAAATACCCAATAATTGGATGGGAAGTTTACTCTAAAGACACTATGCATATTTGGAAAATCATCAGAGTAGGCAATCACACAGAGATATATCAGGTTTTTGAAGACATGCTTAAGAATTTTGACAGGGATGATCTGGACAAATTATGGAGCTTAGTTCAAGAAAGATACAATTCATCAGGACTTGCTGAAGATAAAGAGATAGAATTATGGGTTGAACTAAAGATGTTATTTGAACCAGATGCATAAAATTTTTTAGAACTTCAGAAAGATATGCATGATCCTTTGAATTGGTGGTTATATGATACATGTGCTATTCATCATGTATCTATAAAGAAAGGACAAGATATATTCATGCTGGTTGAAAAGGACTATCCACTCATAAAAGGAATTGCAACTTTGATGCTAGTTAACAAGTTAAGAGTGGATCAACATTCTGAGATGGCAGATGAGCTTTTGACAAAGATCTACAATATAGCAAACAGACCAAGGAACTAAAGTGTTTGGAAGCATCCTCAGCAGAGTACATTAGAAGAAACTTGAGATTTGATGGTAAATCACAAGTTTAGGGGAGGATTGTTAGGATTTAGAGCTTCTACACTTAGTACTGCTGATAGTTAGTTAGTACTGCCAGTACAGTGTTAGTACTGTCAGTTATAGTTAGTACTACTAGTTGTATATTTAGTACTGTCATATATAGTTAGTATTGCTTAAGTGATATGCATGAGTTATATTAGGAATAGATATGCATGATCACTTAACGCGTTTTGTAAGCCCATTAGGGTTTCCTTGGTGTATAAAAGGAACCCTTACGGCATAGTTAGACATACGAATCCAAGATAGAAAAGTTATAGTTATTAGGAAAAACATATAGTTGTTTTGTGAATCATTCTATATTGAAAGTTTTGTGAAAGTTCTTGTGTTAACTGTTACATTGTTTCTTCTGGTGTATAAAGATTAGTTTCCGCATAATCTTTATATATTACTCAGGGTTTCTATCATAGTTGTTTCATATTTATCAGAGCTTGTGTTCTGAAACCTTGATCAAGAATTTACAAACTAGAAGAACTCTTTATTCAATCAAAGAAATAGATCTTAAAACTACCCAAAACAATTCTATTGCAAAGTTGCCTATTTTGAAACAGGGTGACTATGAGATGTGGAAGCTAAGGATCGAACAGTACTTTCAGGTGCAGGATTATGCTCTATAGGAAGTCATAGAGTATGGAAATTCTTTCAAGCCAATAGCTAGAACTATAACAAACGTAGATGGTTCCTCTACTTCAACTATACCAGGACCAGTTACCACTAAAGAGAAGGCACAAAAGAAAAATGATGTTAAAGTAAGGAGCATGTTGCTGATGGCACTCCCCAATTAACATCAATTGACATTCAGTCAATATAAGGATGCCAAAACTTTGTTTGAAGCCATACAAGGAAGATTTGGTAGAAATGAAGCTACTAAGAAGACTCAAAGGACACTTTTGAAGTAGATATATAAGAACTTCAATGCTTCAAGCCAAGAGTCACTTGACTCCATTTCAAATAGGCTTCAGGAAATTGTTAGTCAGTTGTCCATCTTAGGTGAAAACATCTCTCAAGAAGATCTAAACTTTAAATTCTTGAGAAGCCTTCCTTTTGAATAGAGCATGCATGTTGTGGTATGGAGAAATAAACCAGATCTGGGCACAATAAGCTTTGATGATCTCTACAACAATTTTAATATTGTTTGAACCAGGAGGTCAATAAGAAGTGTAACCCTCAAGCTCTCATATTTCAAGTCTATCAAGAATGTGGCCTTAGTATCAACTCTGTGGGGGGGGGGGCACGTACCAATGAAGATAATACTGCTAATGTTCAAGTTAGTACTGCTAGCACTAATGATAGTACTGCCAGCCTCAGTGATGCCACAATCTATGCTTTTTTTGCTAATCAACCAAATGGGTCTCAGGTTGTTCATGAAGACCTAGAGCAAATCCATAAAGATGATCTTGAAGAAATGGATTTAAAGTGGCAATTGGCATTACTAAGTTTGAAAGAAAGAAAGTTTTATCATAGAACTGGTAAGAAGAATTATCAATCAATGGAAGGTGGATACTGCTGGTTATGACAAGTCAAAGGTAGAATGCTTCAATTGTCATAAGATGGGACATTTTGCAAGAGAATGCAGAGGTCCTAGGAACCAAGAAAGCAGGCCTAGGAATCAAGAAAGCTCAAAAAGAACTGTGAATGTGGAAGACACTTCTTCCAAAGCAATGGTGGCATTTGATGAAGCAGGTTTTGATTGGAGTTTTATGGCTGATGAGGAAGTCCCTACCAACTTGGCACTTATGGCTTTCTCAGACTCAGAGGTATATAATCACAAAACCTGTTCTGACATTTGTCTTAAATCCTATGAAACTCTTAAATCTCTGTAGGACAGCTTAAGGAGTAGAGTTTATAAATCTGAGTTTTGACTTATCAGCTACCTATAAAAGAGGGTCTAGCTTCTAAAGAAGACAAACTTGTCTTTTACAAAAAGAATGTGGTTATGCTTGCGCCAAATTGCTATTTTAAAAAGAGACGCCTCATTTAAAGACTCAGAAATCAATGCTCTTAATATTCAGATAGAAAAACTTAAGAAAGAAAAAGACGAGCTATCAGCTATTTAATTGATAATTTTGAAAATGCCTCTAAGACCTTAGATAAATTGATAGGGAGTCAAATTTCTGATAACAATAGAAAAGGATGTGGTGGTATAATGCTGTTCACTTCTCACCTAATGTAACTTTCCATATTTCAGGTCTCATTTTACGACGGCATCATATTTTACTAAAAAAAAATTCTCGTACGCGTTCGCTTTTAATTTTAATAGTTAAGTTAAATCGCGTAAGCTATAAATCAACAATCAACATCAACGGACACCAAACGAATTAAAGTTTTCGTCTAGCTCGAATCTTCATTTATTATTTTTACGAAAGTTAATAATCAAACTTTGTATTTTTCTATTTTTTATTGGTTACGTAAAATAATTACGTTTCGCAATTAACTACATTTAGGCATACCCGGAAGCACCAAAACTTTTTTACGCTTCAACAAATACCCACTTTTATACCCAATACCCAAAAATTTAACAAAATATCTATTACATGCATGTATACATCTGATTTATAGATAAGAATCACACAAAGATATTTTAGTCTTGAAAACTTACTTCCTTAAAAACCATGGCGATAATCCCTTCTTTTTCTCAACAAGACCAAGGCTTCCTTGTTTTTACTCTATGTCGTCTTTGACTAGTTCATTAGGGTATATAAGGCTTTTGCTAGTAATATTACAACACCACTGCTCATTTAAAGTTGAAAAAACACAAAACTTTCTTGCCCCTCTCCCTAGGCCACGGCTAGCTCCAAGAACAAACACCAAATCCATTACCAAATTTTATTTAAATAAAACACCTCCTTTTCACACACATTCCTACTATATATCTAAGATGTCCTAAGAAGATTTGAAGGCTTGGCTTAAGTCTTCGCACAAGTGTTAAGCTAGAAAATGGAAGATTAGGGTTTAGGGATTTCAAGATCTTGCAGGCTTGGTTTATATCTAAACATGGGTTCTATATTGTGTTGGTTATCATATTACATCACCATAAGGTTATCTAAAAACCCTGTTATGTCCTTTTTTACATTTATATTTTTATGTGTTTTTAATTATAAGTTCTATGTAGTGAAATCACCATTAGGATGCTTTTAAACATGTAAAACATATTTTTGCTTGTGATTATAATTTTGTACACTTATTCATGTGTTATGTGGTTGAATATATCATGGACTAGGAACCCTAAGTATGTAAGACATATGTTAATAAGGGTTGTATATTGACCTTTTAACAATGGTTAAGCTAAAAAAGTTATAAAAAAGACTATTTAAAACACATTTTGGAACACCCATTTAGGGGCTGTTTGAATTCGAAAATATTCACCTCTTTTTTTGATTTTATAGTACTACAATGTCTCAGGATCATGGGCTTGTAAAGAAATCAAAAACCGACTAATAACGGAAAAAAGATACGACGATTTCAGAAGTTTACGTTAAATATATACTTTTATAAAACTATTTTTTTAAAAGTTACTATTCACACAGAAACTTATACTTTTAAAACATCAATAAATTGATAAAACTTGTTAAAGACGAGAATGCTCGAATGAATCGCTAAAAATGGAGTTAAAACGGCTCTTATGGTACGACATTTACGAGATTTTACGTTAACTAAAAATCGTATAAAATAAATTATATAAACTGTTATGAACGTAAAAATCACTATTACATAGATAAAATTCTTTTTATGAAAAAGTTATATTATGATTAACTCGTCTTTAATACTGAAGGCGTGGCCTAATAAACGGCAAGAAACAGACTTAAAACCAGTGAAAAGTTACGCCAGTTTTACTAAGAGTATTACTTATAAACGTTTTTCACTTTATAAATATGATTTCACTCATAATCGATTAGATGTGTCGCGCTGCTAGTATAGTAATTATATGTGGTCTTGTTAATCAAAGTAATATATTACTAGGGATTTCATATGAGGCCTCGCTCGGGGTGGACGTATCGACGAGTTGTTGGATTTACGATTTAAAGTGTCCTAGCTCCTCATACGTCACTACATGACCAGAGTAAAATTATGATGCCCGAACGTGAGTATGATGGAGCTATACGACCTATAAATAATCAAAGTGTTTAGTACTTATACGACCTATATTGGATAAGGTTGCCTTCGGATTCCTTTGTGACGCATTTTTCTATTGTGAATACTTGTTGATTTTCATTCACTCGAGGTGAGTTCATAGCCCCTTTTTACTACTTAATTGTTTTACAAACTCTACGGGGTGAATTACATTGCTTGTTTTACTATTGGACACAAGTGTTTTTCAAAGTGTTTTACAAAGTGTATGCTATCCAGATTTATTGCCTGATTGTTAATGCCTAAGTTACCGTTTTGCCGTCGAAGTCCCTATTATCACGAAAACGTTTAATTTGCGTATTGTTAGTAAGCGGCAGTGTGTTGGATAGATCTATCGGGAACTGGCAACTCCCCACCTTTCCTTGGGTCACTTAGTTTGATCAAGGTGCATTTTAACATTGAGAGGTGTTAGGTTGTTGGCAAGCATCCTATATTCTGATTGGGGCACAAATCTAGTTAAGGCTTCGGGGTCATGAGCTTAGTGCAATAATAAACGTTTTGGACTACTGAATGTGTTTCAGAGTCTACTATTACTTCGATCTTGTGGTCCACCCTTTTTACCGATAAACCTATGATTTCACTCAACCTTTGTGTTGACTTTTAGCATGTAATTTCAGGTCCTAGGGTATGAAGATTGGACGGGAGCCGTGACGGATATCAATGAAGATGGATTCTGTGTTTATCTATATTCAATGCAACTTTTGTTATCTTAAAAAAAACTTAAGTCATCTTTTTGGTATTATGAAGCTTTTGTTTATTTAAACATTACTTGAAATTGTTTATGATTTTAAAACATTTGGGACCTAATGTATGAACCTCTGATATTTTGGCATACGGCAGTCGTATGATAATCTTACGCCTTCAAACGTCATTAAAGGTCGTTTCCTATATCTTGATTGTTGTACTTTGACGTAGCACCCCATTGTTACCATTCCGTTGCTACTTGATTTTGGGGGTGTTACACTACAGGCTTGTTTGCACCATCAACTATTGATTTGTCTAGCTCTGATCTTAAGGAGTTTCAACAGCCTGAATTTGAAGGCTATGGAGTTAATGTCAATAAAGGTGTTAGTGAAAATTCCTCAAATGAGATAAGAAAACCACTGGTGTCCCAATAATTGAAGATTAGGTATCTGATTGTGATGAGGATGAGTCTGAAGTAATGGTATCTGATAATGTTCAACATAAATCTGAGCTTAAACCTGAGCAAGCTAAACATGTAACACCCCCAAAAATATGACAACGCAGCGGAATACCACATGGGGTGCTACTTCATAAATACACATCGCTAGATATCATCGTGAACGACACTCTAAATGTGTATTGTAAAACAATCTCGTTGATTTTCTGAAATCAAAATAATAGTTGTTTCCCAATAATTGCAATCACCATGAAAACTGTGGATGTATAAAGACTCCAATGCACTATCAAAATAATACAAGCATCTATTTCACCTGAGAAAAACATGCTTACAAAGTGTGTAACTTAAAGTTGGTGAGTTCATAGATTAGTTTAAATATGAATGTAGTTTCAATGAATGTATTTGTCCAATGTAACATACAAGTACCATGTTAAAAAATTCAAAGATTTATAAAGGATGCACTGACCACATTTTTATGTCATCCATAAGTACCAATCTTATCCCAAAGATTTATAAAGAACGCATGATCAATTTAATGTCACCTAATGTTTTCAAGTTATGTATTGCAATTTATTCAGGAATAGTAAAATATTCGTGTGAGTATAAAACAATGATTCGATTACTTTTAGTTATTGAAACGGCGACGGTAGAATTGTATGTATGCACACTTATTCAAGGCATCCGTAAGAATGCTACCCGTCGTATGGGTGTTCCTCCAAGAAACTCCGGGGCAGTAATAAAAATAATGTGTTCCCCTCATGGGTGTTCCCTCCAAGAACACCCGGGCATGTATGCAAATAATATGTTCCCATCATGGGTGTTCCCTCCAAGAACACCCGGGCAGTAATGATTGTTGGCCCCGCAGGCGCCAATCAAATCGTAATCCGTCATGGTATACCGTTAGTTCCCAGTGATCAGATTAGTCAACCGAACGGGTGGTTGTCAATCCCAAATGATCTATTCTTATAAACATTCGCGCTTACCTTCCGTGTAATTTACGTTCATGACATCTTAGCTATTCACATAATCATTTCAAAAGTATAGTATGCATCAGTGACAAAAATGAAGTCAAATAATGTTATCCCATAGCGAGTATGTCAAATGGGGGAGTGTTTGGGGGGGGGGGGGGGGGAGTGCCCGGACGGGGGGGGGGCAGGGAGGGTGGGGGGGGGGAGTGGGGGGGGGGGGGGAGTGGCCCCACACCCCTGGGGGGAGTATATCATTATGTAAACCAATTTGTAAACAATCCGTAAATGCATTTGTAAAACAAGCATTGTTCTCCACCCCAAAAATATATGTAAAAACCAGTAAAGGGACATGGGGCTGTATAAACTCGCCTTGATTCAAAGGACACGTCAAATATAATCCCCCCCCCCCCCCCCCCTCCCCCTCAAATTACATTCACAAACCGAATCTGCAACGATCTCGGCCACGACCATAGAATTATAGTCGTTCTCATTATAATACACGTATTAAATACGGATCAATGTGTGCGTACATCGTAACGGACGAACTCATACATATTTTTATATGCCTATACATACATATATACATGTGATGAGAAAATCCACTTGCGCGTCTTTAACCCTTTACCCTTAGTATATTTTACTGCTATATATAACTATTGTACGTCCAATCATAATCTTATTCTCTAATATTTAAAGAAAGTTACTATTTTTTAGACCTTCCGTTGTTCTGAGAGCCGAATAATGATCTTAAAACTATTTATTGAAAATTATATATTAACCGACCTTTAGTTGCTGTGATCACCGCTTTTTCTTAACTTTAAAGCAGACAATCCTTCGCGGCAAAGTAAAATGTCATTACGAACAACTTCGTGTTTCTGACGGTACAAAACTTTGAAACGGACTCGAAATTGCTCAAATCGTTTAATTAATACGATCTGTCAGATTTATTATATTAAAATTAACTTATTTTCTATTAAAGTGTTATATACCGAATTTCACTCCAGTTTTTCGTTATTGGAGTTAAAAGTCCCAATTTATATATCAATCAACGTCCCGTCTCAAAATATAATTTGTTATATTTGTAAACCAAAGTCTGATTTTCAAAGGTCTCGAATCCGAATCTCATATTTTGTTCCGTTTTCTGCTTACAATTATTCCGTTATAAAACGCGCGATAAGTCCGTTTAAGCTCAAAACTTCTCTAAACTATTAGCTAGTATCGCTTATACTTTAATATCAATCCCGTTTTAAAATATATTAATATCACATTTTACTTAGACGTCGCAAGTTTAAACAGATTTCATCACATACACATTAAATTGATAATAAATGAAACAATTGAATGCTTTTAAATTAAACGCACCCTTTTTCGGTGTCAACACAATCAAACGCACCCGTTTCGGTGTCACAATATCAAACGCACCCATTTCCGTTGCAAACCAAACCCGACCAAACAACCCGACGCCCCGGCTGTGCCACAACTAACCCGACACCCGTCCGTCGGTTGTTAACCCCACAAAAACCAAACCACCTAAATTGTCCTATAAACCCAACAGCCCTTTCGGCTGACCACACCATCAAACTGCACCCTTGTGCGTGGCTGTTAAGCCAAACGCAGCCTAGCTGCTGACTCGGACCCCAAACACACCCTAATTGTTAATAACCAAGCCACCTCGCCACCCCTTTTCTTTATATTTCCAAACCAGACACACACCCTGTTGGTTTTTCCGTCGAGCCAAAGACCTCCTAACTGTGTGGAAACCTACATGCCATCAAAACTACACCCTCGTGGTGACTCTACAAAACGGACGCCCTTTTTGGTGTTTTCTGACAAACGAACGCAACCGCTGCGTGGTTTTTATATACCGAACCAATTCGCAACCCTAATCTTGTTTATACACAAAAGACAAAACCCCTAGTGCTGCATAAAATCAAACGCACCCTTGTTGGGGCTAAACCGAACACGACGCCATCCCTTAGTGCAAAACCACTTAGACACACACCTCCACTTTATGTTTTCTTTTTCTTTTTCTTGAAAACCAATACCGCACCCCGCTGTGGTGGTCTTATAACCCAAACCAACGCACCCTTTTTTTGGTGATTAAACAATAAAAACCAACGCACACTGGTGGTTGTAATAAACATAACCAGACGCCACCTCTGGTGGTTTTTCTATTAAAAACCAAACGAACACCCTGCTCTATACCACCGAAACAGACACTCCTCGTGGTGTGTCGTTTTATTTCTGATGTAAAATGATGGTGGGTGATATAGATGATGTTGATGGGGTGGTGGTGTGATGTGGGAGGAGAGTGGTGGTTTCGGTGTGGGGAGGCAGCGGCGTTGATGGTGGTGAAATTGGGAGGTGGCGGTAAGTGGCGAGTGGGCGGAGATGTGAGTATGGGATCGGGTAAATCGAGGAGTTGGGGAACCTTTTTGCATTCGCCGAAAAAGTCCGCCGGAAAAACTTTTCCGGCGGCGGCGGCGTGGTGGTGGCCGGAATCCGGCGGTGGGGGAGGTGGCTGGCCGGATAAAATGGGAGAGAAGGGAGGGTTTATATGTGTGTGTGTGTAGTTAGAGATGAAATGAAAAAAATGTTATAAACTTTTATTTATATATTAAAACTTTTAATAAAAGTGGCAAGTCTCAATAAGGTGAGGGTTGGTGTGTAAATATTTCCCAGGGACCAAAAGCGTAACTTATGAGAAACTTTTATAGAATATTGGTTCGGGACTCGTTTGAGCGACTTAACGGATGATTCAACGCACGAAACTTGCGCCATTGTTTTCCAAATTCTACAAAAAGAATGAGGTTATGCTTTGTGACCAAATTGCTGTTTTAAAAAGAGATGCCTCATTTAGAGACTCAGAAATCAATGCTCTTAATATTCAGATAGAAAAACTTAAGAAAGAAAAGGAGAGCAATAAGATAAAATTGATAATTTTGAAAATGTCTCTAAGAGCTTAGATAAATTGATAGGGAGTTAAATAGTTGATAAGAGTAGAAAAGGTGTGGGGTTTGAAAACTATAATGTTGTTGCACCTCCACCTACAGGCTTGTTTGCACCCCCAACTACTGATTTGTCTAGCTCTAGACTTAAGGAGTTTCAACAGCCTGAATTTGAAGGCTATGGAGTTAATGTCAATAAAAGTGTTAGTAAAAATTCCTCAAATGAGATTAAGAAAACCATTGGTGCCCCAATAATTGAAGATTGGGTATCTGATTGTGATGAGGATGAATCTGAAGTAATGATGAGCAAGCTAAACAACCTAGGAAAATTAGTGAAAACCCTAGGAATAACAGAACAAACTGGAATGAAAAGAAAACTTAGAAATTAGGAGTTGGGTCTCAGTTTACAAAGAAAGCTTGTTTTGTGTGTGGGAGTTTTAACCATCTAATTAAAGACTATGATTTTTATGATAAAAAGATGGTACAAAAACCTATGATGAACAATGTGCAAAAGGAAACTAGAGTTTGGAATAATGCTTTGAGGACTAATCATCAAAATTTCTCTAATTCTAGGAGAAATTTTTCTCCAACAGCAGTTTTAACTAAGTCTGGCAAAGTACCCATTAGTACTGTTAGGCAAAGCTCTTCAAGAGCAACAGCACCAGTTAGTGCTGTTAGGCCTATCAATACTGCTGCACCTAAATCCTTTGTGAATGTTGCAAAACCTAAACCAAATGCTTTTCAAAAGGCACATTCACTTTCTAGGAGACCTTTTAATCAACAAATAGCACTCAATAACAGAATTTTGAATAACAAAGTTAATACTGCTAAAGTAAATTCTGTTAATACCGCTAAAGAAAAAAGGGTGACAAGTGCTGTTAGAGAACAAGGGATTAATGCTGTTAAGACCTCAGCATGCTGGGTTTGGAGACCAAAAAGAAATGTAGTTGATCATGTCTCCAAAAACAGTGGATCATACATTTGTAAGCAATTT
>BQNB010152847.1:0-14318 GCA_026074375.1 Tanacetum coccineum
GCGATTCATGCTAGTTAGCATACAAGATCATTGTTAAAACGTAAGTTTAGAATTTATAAACTTTTTTCAATTTCAACAACTTGAAATTGTTTATATTGTGGCTAAAATCGAGCATTCAAATGTCCGAGGGATAAAAAAGGCAATCATGAATGTTGAATCATTAGATATATGTTATTCTGCCCCACTATGGGCAAGCCTTATCATTTGCGTTAAAATCGTGAATAAAACTCGAAAATGCATCAGGAATTGAGAATTGATTTGACTAATTTAACCACAAAGCATACTAGTAATGGTATCCACTATGATGAACCCCTTAAAAGGTTTATACAGTTAATGCATTATTAAATTATAAACCTATTCATAAAGCTTTACATATCATAAAACACAACTAACATTTACAGAAAAAAAGAAGAAAAAAAAATAGTTTAGACCTCTTCAAGATCTTAGACCTTTTCATTCCACCTAAGATTGAAATGCTTTCTCACTATGGTTTACAAATTCATGAACATCTTCAAGTTTTTTTTGACCTATTCGTAAACCACCACAGTGGATGCTCTAAGTAAATTGCAAAAGGGTACAAACAAAAGTTATAAAAAATTTAATACGTAGTAGTTTTTATTTGTTTAACTTTATACTCAGTGATAAAAATAATGCTACTTTCTTTTGGGAAAAACTCATATAACTTTGTGTAGATTCATTTTTTCACTTGTAAAAAACGCTAAAACATATTCAAAATAATCTAAAAGTTATCATATTATATTTTACAATCAAGTCCATTGTTAGAGCACAGGGAGTCCTCGTGTCATAGAGAAAAAGTGAGAAAAATGGAGTTTGGCATCAGATTTTGTATGGCACCGGAATTCAGTGGAGTGGTGAGCCATAGCCAAAACTTGTGCCATAGGGCTAGTTTTTCAAACAAAAAAAAAACAAAAAAAAGCTATGGCTTCGGCTGTTAGCTAACAGCCGAGAGGCCTTGGCACGAACCGTGGAGTGGTGAGCCATAGCCAAAACTCATGCCATGGCATGCCACGAAGCTAACAGCCAACCATTCCTCAAGCTCTTAGTAACATGCTAGTGTTTTACTACATCCACAAACAATCCACAAAACTCCATACATAAACTAATAAACATGTCTAGGGGTGTCAAACGGGTTATCGGGTCGGATTTGAGGCTTATCGGGTTTTGAGAAACTAAAAACTAAGCCGCAACCCAACCTTATAAGAAATCGGGTTTGTCGGGTTTGGGTCTATCAGGTTGCGGGTTATCGGGTTGAGTCTATCGAGTTATCGGGTTAACAAATAAAACAAGCATGTTTGACAGTAAGCACGGAATTTAATTAGCGTGGAATTTAATTAGCGTGGAATTTATTCATCCCTTAGCACAATATACAAGCATTAACAATTCCAATTAGCATGGAATTTCATTTGACAGTAGGCATCTTTGTTTCCAGTAGGCACTTTTCAAATACGGTATGTGTTGAACTAATCAATTAGATCCACGAATCATAGACTGTAACACATTAATTATATTACATATAATTATATATTATATAATTATACGAGACATGCATACCCGTGCGTTGCACACGGGCTGAAGATATTTTGCGGGGAATGAAATATGTTGTGTTTGTTTCTGTCCGCGTATATACCGGACGGGCACCATATCCGAACGGGTTGGACGGGTCCGGACGGGCGCACTACATCAACCCGAAAGAAGACAAAATGTTAGACTCGATAAAGAGGGACACCTCTTTAAACCGTTGGACAATAGCAAACACTTATGCAACATCACTATCCCGAGAATTAAGGAGCGATGTCTCCAAGGAGTACCGACACCCAAGGCAAAGGCTAGGCATAGGTCGTCTCCTTCATTCCCAAGGTGTCAAGAACAGTATTTCTAAACAGTACTTCAAGTAGTATAAATACCCAAGTATTTACTACTTAAAGAGCAGCATTAATTGCACCACACACACATTTATTACTTATAGCCCCTTCGGCACTTACTCATAGCCCCTCCGGCTCTTACAAAGTACTTACTTTCACGCCCGAGCTTGGTCCTGGGTCAACACCCGGGGCGAGCTAACGGGTTTTCTGTCTCATACTTTCAGATACTTAGGTGATAACTCGTCTAGAAGACATGGGAACTCTCCTATTTTTTTTTTTCCTCTAGAACGGTAAATTACTTTAACAGGAACCAACTTAGTTTTTTGTTATATTTTCGCGCTGATCATATTACATATCTCTGGTTATTAGAAGCTCATATTTAGCTAGTAGTTTTTTTTAAGGATAATGCAGGAGGAGACCTCTCAACTTTTAAAATTTTCGCATGCGACGAACTTTTAAGAAACAAAAATTTTAATGTTTATTTTTCTGGGTAACCATGATTTTCAATATATTGATCGACTAATCAACATGGTTTGAACTCACTGCCACACAAACTTAAACTAGTTAAAGCTCTCCATTTTCAAAAAATTGGCGTGATCACTTCAAGATTTTTTGCACCTAGCATAAATTGAACTTGATACCTCATACATTTTAAAGTGACAACCACAAGTCTTTTTGTTACTAGGTCATCATTCAATGGTTAAAAGTTTAAATATTTACAATCGTGTAAGACGAAAACTTGAACAACAACCGCATACTGTTGGGCGTCTTTTTGTAAGGGTTACTGTTTACGCAAGGTACGTAAAGTGTGGTTAAAATATGTTTTGGGATGGTTGTGTTGTTCGGTATCTCGTATTGAACGGTAAGGACTTAAAGGAATGGATAAGAATCAAGAACCTTGGACAACACTT
Source organism: Tanacetum coccineum (assembly GCA_026074375.1). Classification (NCBI taxonomy): domain Eukaryota; kingdom Viridiplantae; phylum Streptophyta; class Magnoliopsida; order Asterales; family Asteraceae; genus Tanacetum; species Tanacetum coccineum. The sequence continues at coordinate 2,795 of BQNB010152847.1, forward strand.
CAATAAATCATATGAGTGTGTGTTTACTGTGTAAAACAACGTGTGTAAAAAACGTGAGAGGATGTGATCACTTTGCATGTGTGGGATGCTCTCTATTTATAGAAGAGCATCTAGGGTTTTGTGAGGTAGACCTGAGTGGGTTATTAACGACTTTGAGTCAGACGGGTTTTTGCTCACTGGTGGTAGACAGAATGCAAAACTTGGTGTTCCCCTGCGGCTAAGTAAGGTTTGTACATGGTCCTTTCTCATTTCCTCTACCTTCAAACGATGTTAGATCATACATCCTTAAATGTATAGTGCAGTTTAGTGATAAATGTCCTTACGTATCATGGTACCTAGGGTGACGAAGTTCACATAGGATCAAATAGTCCGGGATCGTGGGTTTCGCCATTATCATTGTATGAAAATGGGGCCTTATATTGGGCCATGACGTGTGCGTGTAAATTAATGGATTAAGCCGTTATGAATGTTTACGCTATCAAGTCCCCTAATCTATTATTATACTATGTACAACTGGTATGATGTTGGACTTAAATTTTAGAAGTCCCCTTTGTTCCGTCTAAGGTATGGAGCTCCTCCTGTATCAATTTCTCCTATGGCATGCCATATCCGACTTGTAGGTTGGCATAATTTTGTGATATACAGGTGGTGGTCAGGCCTGTAATTGATGACATAATGGAATTTGTTATCCCTCGAGCAACGTTGTAAGCTATGTTGGGATATTGGAGCATTTAACCTTTTGCATGGGGAATGCAAGAAGAGCCCTTTCAAGTGAAATAAATCCGAAGGATTTGACATTTCGACGGTTTTCGTGTATGTCATTTCGTCTGCAGGATGCGACATTATGCTATCCAATTGGATAGCGTGTATAACTTTCCAATTAAAAAGTAAAAGAGCGTTATGAAGAATAATATAGCACCCCTTTTTTTTAGCGAAAGTTTATACGCGCTTAACAATAAATATTTTTTGACCCAAATGAAGCCATTTGCCAATATAATCCACAAACTTGGTTTCTTAAACCTTAAATATGGCTTAATAATGTGTGGTCAAGTTGGGTTGTACAACGAGACGAGAACGTACACTGAACAATCATGAAATTGATTGGAAAAAAGTTCGTTTATGTTTCGTTATTTATTAAAATTGAATAGAACAAGAACATCATTACGTTCGTTTAGTTTAAATGAACGACATAACTAAAGGTCACGTTCGTGTCCGTTTATGATCGAGAACGTTCATTATGCGTTCATTAACGTTCGCGGTTTATTTTCAAGTTATTGTTTATGTCAAATGAGACAATATTTTAATTGTATACTTTTAAAACTGATATATTTAAACAAAACAACACTTATAAAACAAAACATGATGCATAATTTGGTGTAGTTTATGTTTTTTTCTCCTACATTTCATTTATTGTTCTGAATCGATATGTTCTTTTAAGGCGTTTAGTTTTCCTTAAAGAACGAACATAAACGAACATTAACAACTTATTATTCTTAATAAAACGAACATGAACACGAAAATTTGGTCCGTTTAAGCGTCTGTGTCTGTTTATTTGTCCGGTTCAAATTAAATGAACGAACATGAACAAGGCTCCGTTCATGTTCGTCCGGTTCGTTTACAGCCCTAGTGGCAAGTCGCATCCCTAATTCTCTACACACTTGAAAACACTTGTTCTTTCCTTCTCTTTTTCTCAGTCGTTATTCAAACCTTAAAAACTCTTAGAGTGTGTTTGTTTTTTGAAAAAGGCATGAACGCCTCTAACCACTTACCAGTCGAAAATGACAAGTGGTTTTATGGTTTAACACCATTCGTTTTGAACGATATAACATTATTTTGGTTTATTTTTTATCTTGACATGACTATATGGCTTAACACCATCGGGATATAGTCACGGGTAATTACGTTAATCACACGCAAAATGACTCGTCACCACACACCATCATCAATGCTAATCACACTAGTTAAAGACGATCAAATGTGGTTAAACATTACCCTGGAGGTATGTCGTCGGGAAAACCTTGGCGGGAAAACACATCGCCAAAATTTTCGTTAACATATTTGGTCAAGGTTTTGGTTAAATTTGACCAAAAGTTCCTCGAAGACATGTCGTCAGGGAAACTTTTAGTCAAATTTGACTAAAGACTATACAAAACGCTAATCTCGGTCAACATACTAGTTTTACCAATTAATGTTATGGCAATTGATATGTTTTATCTAATAAATATAGGTTATCTTCATGTGAAATATATATAATTTAAAGGAAAAATGACCAAAAAATGTATCCAATTTAAAGTTTATTTTCAATCAAGGTATTATTACATTTTTTTCTTGCATAAAAGGCACCCAACTTATCTTTTTTAGTCAATTTAGATATTTTCGTTAAATATTTAACGCTCATCTATTAAGTTGATAACCTTTCAAGTCTAGCTGCACGGCTACCAACCACCAACAATCATTTTCGCTACCACCTAAGCATACCAACACCATCACTACAAAGCAACGCCACAACCACCCACCCCAACCTCACCAATCACCGATCAACCACAAGCCCCACCCCACCACACCACTGCCACAAACCACTAAGGCTACATCACTGCCGACCGTTGTCGCCAACATCAACCCTACCCACACACCAATACCACCACCAACACCATCGCCACAACCAACCACACCTATCATCGTCTTACACCAATGCCACCTAACACTGTCGTCACCACCATTGTCACCCACTAACCAAGACTGTCCTCATTACCATCATAACCCACTTCCTTCCACACCAACATACCCATCTACTACTGCCATCGGTGGTGGATGGGTTGGTAGTACTGGTTGAGGTTGGTGGTTTGTGGCGATGGTGGGTAGAGTTAGTGATTTCCGCGATGGTGGAGGAGGTTGTACTTGGTAGTGATGCGTTGAGTATGGAGTCGGTGCTTGGAAGTGATGGTTGTGTGGAGTCTGGAGGTATGCGACTGATGGGATTGGTGGTGGTGGTAGCGGCCGGTTGACATGAAATGTAAAACTTAACGGATGATCGTTAAATATTTAACAAAAAAAACCCAAATATTGCAAACAAAAAAAAAAAAATGGCCCCATATATTAACAACAAAAAAATGTGATACATTCAAACAAAATAACCCTTAAGTATAAGTATCACTATGAAAAAAATAAAAATGACACGAACATATAAGGAGCCTGATTAGTTTGTCGAAAAAAATATCTCATTTTTCCAGAAAATTTTTTATGTGAAAGGAAAAATATTAAAAATCCGTTTAGTTGCATTTTTATTTCAACATTTTTCAAAAAAAGTAAAATTCCCATTCTCACTTTTTTCAACATTTTAATATAAAATTTAAAAAGTCATTTTATCATTCTCACTTTTTTCTTTTTTATTTCTTCTCAATAAAAAAGAAAATATAATTCCAACTAAATAGGTTTTAAAAAGGGTTAAGTCCATTAAATAAAAACGTACTTTTCAAAATTTACACATCTATGTACACACTTGTTTTATTATCACTATAGTCATCATAACTTTCAAATTTGTAACATTATAGTAAATAAGTTGGGATGCTACCGGCTAACACCGGTTAACTTTTAAAAATGACCGACATGTCAGCATTTTTTAATTTTTTTTGTTTCTTTTTATTGACTAGGATTTGCCAGATGTATATAATGCTTAGTTGGATTTGTTTGACTTTTTTATCACCACATTCATCAAACCCCACTCCCAAATTCACACAATCCATCCAAACAACCCAAATCATGCCTTCATTCCTGAACTTCGATAAAAATAGTAACGATAAAAATAGTACCGATAATGTTGAGTAATTATGAACCTCATTACTGAACTTCGATATCAAACACCAGTAACTAAAGAGCAAAAATTAACACAAAAACCATACAAGACCATCATATACCATGCCAACAACATTACAAATTTACAATCAAATGTTAGCTAAAATATAATATTCTAACCATGGCTGAATCAAATTTAGTAGTATACTCTTTTACAATCAAAGACACAACCAAGGACCTCATAATCAGAATAACCCAGGCCACCCTATTGTGTAATAGCTTTTTTTGGTAAAGCTCGACTAAATTTTAAGCACACACAATGATTTTGTATAATGAGATATGAGACTCGAAACATGTTTTCATCCACCATATGCAACTATGCTAGTCCACGAACAGAACTTCCTCAGCTGATGAGTAAACCCTGGCTTTCGATTAAGATCAAATATTTCCAGGGGATTAATCGACTAGAGATTGATAATAATCATAGAGTTTTATAGAAGAGAAATAGAATAGAATATGAATTGCCTTACTTCGGGATATATTGCAACTTTGATAAACAATAGATACGATGATGACGATGATAGGGTTTCAGATATTGCAGTCGCCAAAAGGCCAAGAGGGTAGAGTTATTGATAATTTTGTTCAATTTGGGACTGAATGTGCATTGCACGTGAGATTATGTACATATACCCCTTTTTTATTAGCGACTTTTTGATTCACAGGAGAATAGGTGGTGAGTGGGTGTAAAGATGAAGTTTAATGGACATTGAAGAAGAAGATGGGTATTTTAGTCTTTTTATAATTGTTAAAATTATATTTTTGATGATGTGGAAAATCAACCGGTCATCATTCTAATAATAATCGGTTTCAACAAGTTATGATGGTGAAACAAGTATTTACAAAGCACAAGTTACCTAGATGTGTAAAAATATTAAAAAGTAACGGTTTCTATTTAATGGACTTAACCCTTTTTAAAATTTTCAACTTTTCTCTAAAGAAGAAAACAATTTCCATCTTTAAAAAATTAGAAACTAAAAAATAAAAAAAGTTTTCACCAAGTAAATCTCCCTTAATTTCACGAACTATCTGTGTATTCAATTTTATACTATGTTTGGGACAAAATAAGACAACATGCATACCGCCACCTTTTTGAATAGGGTTAATTACCTAAAAATGATACTTGCCACTTTTTGTCATTGTATGTAGGCAACTATTTTTTTTTTCATTGTGTCTCTCAACTTTTGAATTCGTGCTATTGTGTGTACTAGTGACCTACTTGACCTGCTCCAGCAGGTTAACTTAACGTCAGCATTGTTTTTTGATTGCATCGTTAGTCCTTTATACAAATGATCGTTTGTGATTAACTTAAAATTTGATTTTATTTAAAGTTTTAAAAAATGTTAGAAAAATTAGTTTGTATTATAAGTTTACTACATAATTTAAAAAAATCGAAAATGTTTTAAAAAAATATTAAAAAAATGCGAAAATGTCTTTAAAACATTCGAAAATGTTTAAAAAATATTCGAAAATGTTTAAAAAAAATATTCGAAAATGTTTAAAAAAATATTCTTTAAAAAAAATCCTTTTTAAACATTTTCGAATATTTAAAAATTTCTTTTTAAAAAAAATATTCAAAAAATATCTTTATACAAACGTTTTTTTAAACATTTTTGAATATTTAAAAATAATATGTTAAGAAAAATATTTAAAAATGTTTAAAAAGAATATTTTTTTATTTATTCGAAAATGTTAAAAAAAACGTTTGTATAAGAATATTTTTTTTGAATATTCAAAAATGTTTAAAAAAACGTTTGTATAAGAATATTTTTCGAATATTTTTTTTAAATATTCGAAAATGTTTAAAAAGAATATTTTTTTAAAAAAGAATATTTTTTTAAACATTTTCGAATATTTTTTTAAATATTCGAAAATGTTTAAAAATAATATTTTTTTAGACATTTTCGAATATTTTTTAAAACATTTTCGAATATTTTTTTAACATTTTCGAATGTTTTAAAGATGTTTTCGCATTTTTTAAATATTTTTTTAAAACATTTTCGATTATTTTAAAATTATGTAGTAAACTTATAATACAAACTAATTTTTCTTACATTTTTTAAAACATTAGTGAAAAAAATACGGAACCAATGTACAAAAATTCGTCATAAGAATGTGTGTAGAACGTGTGTATAAAAATGTGTGTAAAAACGTGTATAAAAATGTGATTATAAGAATGCGTGCATAAAAACGTATATAAAAATGTGTGTACAAAAACGTGTGTATAAAAATTGTATACTACGTGTGTAAAATAATAGGGTTTTTTTTTAAATATGTTTAAATGTGTGAATAAAATGTTTGTATAGAAAATGTGAAGAAAAACTTTGTAATAAAATGGGTTTTTAACAAATATGATATAAAAAACGAGTATAAAAATGTGGTGTGAAAACGTTTAATAAATTTTAGAAGATAATTAGAAAAAAGACTAAAAAAAAAATCAAATTTTTATTTAATTAACAACATAAAATAAGGAACAGTTTGTATAAAGGACTAACAATGCAATAAAAAAACAAACGGACGTTAAGTTAACCTGCTGGAGCAGGTCAAGTAGATCACCAGTACACACAATAGCACGAATTCAAAAGTCGAGCGACACAATGAAAAAAAAAATAGTTGCCTACATAAAATGACAAAAGGTGGCAAGTATAGTACAGTGTAGGTAATTAACCCTTTTGAATATTCCAATTGTATTCACTTCGTCACCACAAACGTCACTGGTTTTGCAAAAAGACTGTACACCATATAACAGCCATCTCAATATTTGCTACTTAAACACACTTCCAAGCTCACTAACAAATACAAATTTATAGTGTCTAGCTGATCACTTTGTCTCTAAACCATATACAACAATGACCAAAATTATGGCTCAAAATCAACCTCACTTCCTGTTAGTCACCTTTCCAGTCCAAGGTCACATTAACCCGGCTCTCCAGTTCGCTAAACGACTCATCCAATTAGGTGTCAAAGTCACCTTCACCACCACAATCTCCGCCTATCGCAAGATGATTAAAGGTGGCCAAATTCCAGAGTCTATCAACTTTGAAGTTTTTTCAGATGGCTTTGATGAAGGTTATAAACCAAAGCTCGATGACACCACGCTGTTTCTGACTCAATTGAGAACTCGGGGAACGCAAAGCTTGAAAGATACTATTCTTTCGAGTGCTAAAAATGGCATACCCGTCACTTGTTTGGTTTACACCATTCTCCTTCCGTGGGTATCCGAAGTAGCAAATGGCTTTAGCTTGGCATCAACACTTCTTTGGATTCAACCAGCATCCGTGTTGCGCGTTTATTACTATTACTTCAATGGGTATGACAAACTCATTGGGGATGATTGTAAAGAACCTACATGGTCCATCGAAATACCAGGGTTACCATTGCTCAAAAGCCGTGACCTCCCCTCTTTTTGTCTCCCTTCAAACACTTACAATTTTGCATTGCCTTTATTCAAAGAACAGCTAGATATGCTTGCCTCAGAGGAAAGGCCTACAATACTTGTAAATAGTTTCGATGAATTGGAAGAAGAGGCTCTGAAAGAGATCGATGGAAAGCTAAACATGGTCGCTGTAGGACCACTGATTCCATCGGCTTTCTTGGATGGAAAGGATCCATTAGATAAATCTTTTGGGGGAGATCTGTTTGAAACATCAAAAGAGTATTTGCAATGGATGAATACAAAGCCTGTAGGTTCCATCATTTATATATCTTTTGGAATCCCCCCCCCCCTCATCATGTTGTCCAAAGATACAAAAGGATGAGAGTCACATTCTTTATTGTAAAGTTATGAGCCGATTTTGTGGGTTTATAAGAAGATAAAGGTGGCGCCCATGATCCATAAACGCAGAAACAGAAATGAAAGATGAGGAACTGAGTTGTATGGAACAATTAGAGCAATTAGGCTTAATAGTCCCATGGTGCAGTCAACCAGAGGTGCTCTCACACCCCTCTTTAGGCTGTTTTGTGACACATTGCGGTTGGAACTCGACACTGGAGAGTATAGTTTGTGGGGTTCCAGTTGTGGCATTTCCTCACTGGACTGACCAGTCGACAAACGCAAACTCCTATGAAGGATGTAATGGGAAACAGGTGTGAGGGTAACTGCAAATGAAGATGGTGTAGTCGAAGGTGAGGAAATTAGAACGTGCATAGAGATGGTGATGGGAGGGCATGAAAATGGGGCAGCGATGAGAAAGAATGCTAAGAAGTGGAAGGGTTTAGCAAGAGATGCAATGAAAGAAAATGGATCTTCATTTATGAATCTCAAGGCTTTTGTTGAAGAGGTTTCTGGAAGTTCAACTTAAGACAAAGTGGCGATTCCTAGCAAAGAATTTAATATCTGTTTATTAATCCGAATAGATTTATCATCATTGATAAGAACTTAATTCTCTGATGTCATTAATTTCCAGCAAACAAAATGTGTATCGGAAAAAGTTTGCAATAAAATGAAAAATGAAACACATCTTGACTCTTGTTCGAACATTATGAGTGGTTGTATCAGTTATGAAATATAGGGATAAATATCTGTATGTGTGGTATAGAACAAATGAGCCCAAACAGTCAAAAGGTCAACCTGGTAATTAACAAGAGGCCGGTTTCTGTCAAAATCATCCCAAAAGGAGCATGTCTTCTTATTTGTTACAACTGATGGTGATGGTGATGCTTATCAATAGGGATTCTTCCTCCATCCAACCTAATATAAGCTTGGTTTTGCTAACGGAGAAATTATCTATATTTACTATCAAGCAATATAGAACAAATTACATACATAAAAATTCGGCTCCAAATCCAGTTGGTCCAATGAGGAGGAGTACGTTACTTCTAATACTAATAAAAAAAAGAGAGAAAAAATCTATCTTGCTTTCTAGAGTGTCTCTCCTTGATATAAAAAACAAAATACAAAAATACAAGAAACAAAACAAAAGAAATAGAAAGGTAATTAAACTAATATTCCTTCTTGTGTGTTTTTTTATTTTTTCAGTTGTTGTTGCTTTTGGTTTTGGTTACTACTATTACTACCTTCTTGCTTACACAGTTTGTATTTCCAATAACCTTCACTTTCCTTTTTGTCTCCTTATTTATATTATAACACATTTTTTTTATCAATATATATTCTGTACTTTTTGACAGTATGATACTTTTGACTCGTCAAAGTTTATATATTTTGTTCCGCACATTCCGGTTCACAGTTCTATAATATAAACAAAATTATAAAAATAAATAAATAAAACCCAAAAACATTGGGGTGCAAATGATAGAAATGGGGGGTCGTATACCAACCCTTGTATATATTTGTGTGTTTGTATATTTTCTTGATAATTGAGTTTACGGAAACGTTTATTTTTGTTTTAATTAATTTTAGCTATCAATTAATAACTTGTGGATGTTCATTTTCGGAACCGTAAGAAAAAGAGGAAGTGTACGTGTATACTGGTAAATTTTACATGCTTGAACTGAAATTCGAGAGATTTTGGGATTCATGATTTTGTAGTATAGATGAGTATTTCTGTAAAGCAACAAGATTTTATTGCATCAAATAATTATAGTTAGGACATTTTGGTTAAATATAATCTGTAACATTTATGCATACAACGTAAAACAACAAATATGTAATTGAAAAATGTTCTACCATAGATAGTTCAACTCGGTTAATGATTTTTATAATGTATCAAAAATGGCATAAAAAATCCAGTGAAACATGAGAGCAATTAGTTGAAGCATTCATCTGCAATATATTTTTTTTCTAGTATTTTTTCTACAAAGTCATATATATAGTTGAAATAATAAGTATATATGGTATGGAATTATGTATTAAACGAGAAATTAGGCGGTCACGTGTTGCTGCGGAATCTAATATATGATAAATTTTGTCTGATATATATACAATTTTCGTAAATTTGCGACACTAAATCAAAGTTAGTACAATGCATAAATTATAATAACAACTTTTCTCATTAATAAACTGAATTCTACATAAGCCAACATCTTGACCGGTAGCATCATCAAATTTCTTCCCATCATTGTGAAAGAATAGTTGGCAGCATTATCAAAATTCTTCACATCATTGTGACAGAACGGTTTATATATAATTGTTTTCAAGTCTTGCATTTCTGTTGTCATTGAAAAATCTCAAACCTTAAAAATTAGACATCACAATTAGTATGCAAATTTGATGTGCATAAATTACATAACCTAAACAGGCCAGTTTACGTGTAGAACACTACATGTGGTAGCAAGGGGTTAACTCCATTTTGTAGATTTTTCTCTTATAAATGAGCGCAAAAGGTGCAAACACCCCCCACACTTAAGGGTTTGCTTGTCCTCAAGCAAATTAAAGAAAATAAAGATAAAAACAAAACAAAAATCGATGGGGCGTAAGCACCAAGTGTACACATTTAAAGAGGACTTTTATTAGGTTCTAACATTTAGGCTTTGGGTTAGTAAAGGGTATGAATATGGCATGGGATTCTTTATTGGTAAGGGTGTATCACAAACATTTTAAGTCAAAAGTCTAAGTCCCAATGTTGCTAGTTACTCATCAAACTGCAAACCCCGTGATAAGATCGTTTAAGCTCATCTAGGATTGTTTTACAGATAATATTGATTGCACAGCAGAATAATAAGAAAGCATTATTATCAAACAAGGTTTTTCATTCATAAGTTTTCACCTTGCCCTAATTCTATACCTTGGAGCTACACCAACTAACTATGGTGTACTATTCGACTTTAATCAGTCGACTATGCTATGTAACTATCTAGATAACTAACTACGGTGTACACACACACCTTTACTATTCGACTCTCATCAGTTGATGTTTCTATGGATGGATATTCTAAACCAGACGCCTACCCTCTTTATATAATAGAGGGAGGTTACAAGAAAACCCTAGCTTACATAGGAAGCTAACTTAATATTTTACATTAAGTCCTTGTTGTTTCATCTTTCTTTAATCTTGCATATTTAGTTTTGTAATCATTAAATCTCAGATCCCAACAATCTTCCCCTATTTGATATTACAAAACAATCTCCATGTATGAAACAATCTTCAGTGCTTCCCCTTGACTTAAGATCTTCTTGAACATGCCACCACACATAAATAAGCTGCAAATCATATCTCTGTAGTCTTCTTCCCCTTTTTGTAATCATCCAATAGGGGTCTTCTGTAGATATGCAACTTGGATCATAACTTGGATCAGTAATAACTATTTTGTACTGTCAGTACAAATTACAACTAGCGGTACTAAGTAATATAACTAACGGTACTAAGTCAGGAATGCATAATTCCTAACAATCCTCCCCTAAACATGATTGTTGAACTTGTTTAACTTCATCTTTCTTCAGTTTACTCTTCTTGAACTCTTGAAGGATGTATCCAAACACTCTGTCAAATCTTGATCTTGATCTTTGATAATTTTGTCATCTTCAGCTATCCATCTTATCAGCAACATGTCTTCTCAGCAACACAACAACATCCAACTAAGTTGGCTTTGTAGTTTTTGGCAAACTACCAGCCATTAACGAATTTGATATTCCTTTACCAGTAGCCGTTTGCTCTGGGATAGCCAATTCTTTATTGTAAACAACAAGGTGAATTGATTACCTTGTAGTTTTGAGTAAACTACCAACTATCAACGGATTTGACTTATATTTACCAAAAGCCGTTACTTTTGGACTAGC
>BQNB010152848.1:0-15716 GCA_026074375.1 Tanacetum coccineum
AAGTACATGATAACAATTTCTATGAAGTCATGTTATTGTGATTCATCTAAACGAATCATAAAAAACTTGAGGTTCTTTAAAAGGAAGTACATGATAACAATGACTATGAGGTCATGTTATCGTGATTCATCTAAACTTATCACAAAGACTTTGGTTCTTTATAAGTCATAACAATAACATAAGGTTGTTGTATTTTGATTGTATTCATTATTATAAAACTCGAGGTTTTATAATGAATAATATAAGGGTTAAGTCTATTTATTAGAAACCTACTTTCTCCAATTTTCACATTTAGTAAACGTACTTGTTTTATTACTAATATAGTAATTCAAACTTGTTATTTTGGGATAATCTAGTAATTTATTACCGGATGCTCTTTCATGTAGAGTTTCTTTTTATTTTTAATTCCACTTGGATAGTCCATGCAAGTATTATGTAACTGTGGTGTGGTGGTCGGAAAGAGGTGGCAGCAGCGGCGCCGGAATCCATGTTGCTGAGCTGGATTTCGGTTTGAGTAGGAGCCACTCCTCTGAGGCGGTAGTAGGGATTACATTCATGACACACTGCATCCTTGGACCCTTGTATCTCATAAAAAATAAATTTTTGTTGTCAACTATTGAAATAAGGAATATAATTCCACATAAAATCCAAATTCATAATTTTTGGCCCATTTATGTATGAATCGGTTAATCAAAGTTTGGGTCCAATAATGTTTTTTTTTTTGCTATATGCTAACCGGTAATAGCGGCGGCGGTGCGACAGGGGTTGCCGGAAACTGGCAGTAGCAGTGGCGGTGCGACATAGATAGCCAGAAAGTATCTTTTTTTTTGTTGGGTTGAATTTGTAGAGTTGTGAAAATAATGGGGCGAAAATGAAAAAGAAAGATCCACATGATCATTACACATAAGCATATAAATAAATAAATAAATACGCAAATAAGCAATTTTTACCAGTTTAAAAGGTAACCGGTTACCATATTTATGATAATATAACAATTTTATAACTTTCGTATATTAGATTGATAATAAAATAAGTTTGTTTACTAGATATGTAAATCGAAGAAAGTACGTTTCCAATTAATAGATTTAACCCATAATATAATCATAACATGAGGTTATGATAAAAAAATTGATGAGATCATAATAAATCTTGAGGATCTTAAAACAAAAGAGAAAAAAAATATAAACAATAACATTGATGTTATTATAATCGATTCTCGTGAAAAAAAGCCATTATAGAGCTTGCGGTTTTATTTTTATTTCTTTCAAACGTAACATGTACATGAATGAATACAACTAGTCACCTTATAATAATGTACACAGACCTAATCTATTTATAAAATAAAAGAGATTATTGAAAAATATATTTTCATGATCAAATATTTAGTTCACCTGATATATCATAATATGTATATACGTACGTGGCCCAAAAGTAAGAATTACATATTAGATACGTCTTACTCATCATTAACGTAAAGTCAATATTTGATTATTTATGATAAGATGCCGCTAAACATGATCATGTCGCTAAAAAAACATCTCTTTATAATATATATGACGGATTAAACATACGTTTTTTTTTTGTCAAAAAAAAATGCTAAACATGATCGTGTCAGTAAAAAAACATTTCTTTATAATATACCGCATGCAAACCGCATACACATATACGAGCATCAGATCATGTTTTTGAATTTTGCCAGCAATTGTTGGATTATGGTAGTCGAACTAGCACGAATACATTATGAATATGTGAGCCTATTGGGGGCACACACGTTAATACACGGAGAATATATTTTATACTTCACGATATAAACTAAAAAGACTAAAACTAATTAAGACATAAACTTGTTTCATGTTTTAAAGATGGAAATCGAGTAGAAGGTTCCTATAATAATTCCAGGTTCGGTTTGGAATGGATTATGGGTGATAAGGGCCGGTTTTTGGATAAGGAGAAGGAGAAGGGTATTGTGATAAGATATGGCTTGTTTCCTAAGCTTATCACAACTAGAATTTAAGGGTTATAAATACCACATATCCGTGCCTCATTCTACACGCACACAATACCTAAAAACCCTAAACTTCATTCGGTTTTTTTTGTTCTCCCACAACCGAAATCGCCAAGCCCCTCCCTAGGGTTGTTTGGGTTTCGGTTCTCAACTCCTTACCGTAATAAACCTAAAACCTTTTAAGGTTCTGGTTTTCTTTACATCTCCTAGCTCGAAGTGTTTGGCAAGTTCGTGGTTCGAAGTTAAAACCCTAACCAAGGGTGTTCGGTTAACAGATTTCGGTCCAAGGGTTTTCGGTTATTAGGGTTTTCATTAAACTCTAATTCGGTGTTTGTTTTTCAGTTACAAGTCAATAGTTTGTTCGGTAATCGGGTTAATTATACAAGGGTTGTTCGTTTGTGAAGTTAAGCCTAGTAAGCTTAGTATATTCGGTTGACGTGATTGTGTGAGCAACCGTAGAGGCGATTGTTTTAGCCGCTTAATTTGTTTTCTTGATTAATTTGCTGAGAGGTACGTTTTCTATTTACTATTCAGTTACGTGTTAATCATATGCTATTACTAGATTCAATCCGCTGCGTACTCGTACTAACTTGGTTACATAGATGATAAATCCCAACAGTGGAATCACGAGCCAACTCGTTTTAGCTTTATGGGTTACACGCTTTATGTTTTAATTATACGCCTTTATACATGCCTATTATTGAAACATATGTTATGATCTGATGTGTTAGATATTTTATTTATGTTTTACTAGTAAAATATGACAATGATATGCGACTCCTTGCCATAAGATGAATAAAATATATAGATTTTGATCTTGAATACTATTAAAAGTTAATATAAGTTAAAAAGGAAAATTAAAATTGTTAATTTAGCTTGTATGTTTCCTTTTTAATTATTGTCTATTCCGGCTATAAGACCCACTCAATCACATTATGTGGTGAATGGGGCAATCTAGGCACTTTAGCAGAAAACCTAGTGAGGGTCTTATGGTTCTCCATTTGGGGACAAGAGAGAACTCGGATTTTACATGTTTACTTGTATGCTTAATGTCATCTTTTGCATTATGAATCTTGTATGCATGATTATTTATTGCTACTAGTGTACACGCCTAAATAAATATGCCATATGTTTTAAAAGATGATTTTAATGTAGGTCTATTAATTTTACACGCCTAATGTATGCTCATAGTGACCAACCATTTGTTTCGTGATTAATAAGACGTTAAACTGATGAAACTTGTTTTTCATGAATTAAAAACTGGATGCTATGGACTCATGGGAAGTACGGCTCATCCACTAGAACAGACTATAAGAGAAGTTTAAGGCAGGTTGTTTTTATGTAATTCCCTAAAGAAATAAGGTTTTTAATACGCTTCGCGCTGACATGTTTCTCCGCTTCTTTGCGAGTTCGATTGGAGTTACCATGAACCATGGCATGTCACTACAGTGTCATTATTAAAAGTTTTTAAAATTAGTGTTACAAAGTTGTTTACATGCTTCTTTGTACACGTTTTGACACATTTATGTGAATACCCGAGTAATTTTAAGTCTTTGCCAGTCAAACCTTAGGCATGTGCAATTGGTTTGACCGCTTTGGTCAGACCTTAGGGCCCTACCAACCCATGGTGAATTTCGTGTACTGGTCAGACCTCTAACGATTTTTACAAGTTCTTGCTTGGATCGATTATTCGAGTAGCTTGGTCGACTTAGACCGAGGGCATAAGATGGATACTAAACATATCTTACATTATTAGTTGATTACTAATGTTTGGACCAATATCATATACCTAAGAGTTGCATTAAAATGCAATTAACGCTTCTTAACGCCTTAACTCTTGCCCCACTTGTTTACGCCCTAGTCAGAAACTTTGGTAATAAGTGGGAGGTCCAAGTGGATTACTTCCAGTCTTTAATTTGTAAATTAATTGGGTAGTTAATTTCTATTAAGAAGATTTAATTTATCGAAAATTACTAATTATTTTGAACTTTTTATTTTATAGATTAGGACTACCTCAGTCGGAACATTTGGATTCAAGAGTTTCTTTGAGAAACAAAAACTCATGGACCAACTTCATTGATTGGTACAGACAATACTACGTTTGGTACTTTCAATCTGATGACAAGGAAATATTACCTTGAGCGTCCTTTATTATTGCTGCACCAGTTGCATAACCTGGACAACAAGTTCCTCCTGAGGCTCTTGTAGCTCACGCTGCATGGGTTAAAGGGAAAAAGGAAGTTGTTGTGCTCATGCTGTTAACCATGGACCTAGATATCCAACAGAATCTAGCTATCTTTGGAGGTTATGAATACTCCAGGAAAACTAAAAGCTATGTTTTCCAAACAAGCTGAATAGGAACTTCTACAGACTGTGAGAGAATTTTACACTTGCAAACAGGAGGAAGGTCAATCTGTTAGCTCACATGTTCTAAAGATGAAGGGCTACATTGACAACTTGGAGCAACTCGGTAAACCAGTTGATCAAAACCTTGCAGTGAGTCTTATCTTAGTCTCTCTGAATAAGGATTTTGCCAGCTTCGTGCAGAATTTTAATATGCACGGCATGGGGAAGACCGTGAATGAACTACATGCCATGCTTAAGCTGCATGAAGAAATGCTGCCAAAGAAAGATGCTAATCCTGCACTTCATGCAATACGAGCAGGAAGGGTTCAGAAAAACCAGAAAAATAAACCGCACAAAGCTGCTAAGAGGGGTCATGGTAAAGGTAAAGGCAAGATGGGTTATGCACCTAACAATGCACCATTTGCTCCTAAACCTAAGACTCCTCCACCACCTAAGAAGGATAACCCAGCAAAGGACGCCATTTGCCACCAATGTGGTGAAGTTGGGCACTGGAGAAGGAACTGTCCCGTGTATCTCGCCGAGTTGATGAAAAAGAAGAAGCTATCTCAGGAAGCTAGCACTTTAGGTATTTTCACCATAGAAAACTAAAACTTCTATTCTTTCCCTAGTAAATCTTGGATTTATGACACTGGTTGTGGTACTCATATTTGTATTACTACTCAGGGACTACGGGGAAGTAAGAAGCTGAAACCAGGTGCTTTGAGTCTGTACGTGGGCGATGGTCATCGTGCAGCCGTTGAAGCAATTGGAACTTATCATTTAGAGCTCCCTAGTGGATTAGTTATTGTTTTGAACAATTGTCATTATGCTCCCTCTATTACTAGAGGTGTTATTTCAGTTTCGCGTTTGTTTGACGATGGATTTATTAATCGTTTTGATGATAACAATGATCTTTTAGTTTCAAAGAATAATCTAGTTTATTTTAAGGCTGTTCCACGGAATGGTATTTTTGAAATTGATATGTCTTGTTCTAATACAAACGATAGTTCTATGCATGCAATTACCAATAAAAGAGCCAAAATTAATTTAGACTCTTCTCTCTTGTGGCACTGTCGTCTTGGACACATTAGCAAGAAACGCATTGAAAAGTTGCAACATGATGGACTTCTCAATTCTATTGACATTGAGTCATTAGGAAAGTGTGTTTCATGCTTGTCTGGTAAGATGGCAAGAAAACCTATCTCATCAAGTGGAACCCAGGGCTCTAAGAAAGTCTACTTAGACTATACACACCGATGTATGTTGGCCCATTTAGAATTGTGTTTCAAGACGACGGAGCAGCTAACTTGTCACTTTTACTAACGACTTCAGTCGTATGGTTATGTTTACTTGCTAAAAACATAAAACATGAAGTGGTTGAAACACTTTAAGGTAATTTCATAAAGGAAGTAGATACCAACTCGGAAAAAGACCATTAAGTCACTACGTTTGAATCGGGGAGTGAATATATGAGTAAGAGTTTTTGGATCATCTAAAAAGAGATGAGATTTTGCCCATCACACTCCTCCCTATACGCCACAAAACAATGGTGTGTCTGAGAGGAGAAATCGAACACTGCTAGACATGGTTCGATCCATGATGAGTCAAACTACTCTATCAAAGTCCTTTTGGGATTATGCCCTTGAGACTTCTGCACGCATTCTCAACATGATTCCAACTAAGAAGGTTGATAAGACACCATATGAAATATGGCATGGGCAAGCCCCTAAGCTGTCTTACTTAAAAGTATGGGGTTGTGAGGCACTTGTTAAGCGTGATACACTTACCAAACCTGACAAACTTGATCCTAGATCTTTTAGGTGTATCTTGGTAGGATACCCAAAGGAAAAAATGGGATATTCTTTCTACAACCCATCTGAGAACAAAGTTTTTGTTGCTCGGAATGCTGAGTTCTTTGTGAATTATCTAAAGATCTGAAGCAAGTGGGTGCGTGGGAGATTTGAAAACTAATTCAAGGAAGAGATACAAATCCATTCTGTAGACCACTAGCTTAAATCATAAGAGGATGATCTGAAATTGAGAACCTTAAAAGTGATATCTATCCCTTTCGTAGGTCCACAAAGGAACGCATCTCCCACAGATCGATTGTGTTTATACATCGATGCTGAGGAACATGAGTTAGGGGATCTCGATGAACCCGCTAACTATAAAGCTGCATTGCTGGATCCTGAATCCAAGAAATGACTTGATGCGATGAATGTGGAAATGCAATCCATGAAAGACAATGATGTATGGGCCTTAGTTGAGCTTCCTCCCAATGCTAGAATCGTTGGTAGCAAGTGGCTCTTCAAGAAAAAGACTGACATGGATGGTGCAGTATACATCTTTAAAGCTCGTCTTGTAGCAAAGGGTTTCACTCAAACCTACGGGGTTGATTATGAAGAAACTTTTTCTCCTGTTGTAGACATTAGAGCAATAAGGATTCTCATAGCTATAGCCACGTACTATGACTATGAGATATGGCAAATGGATGTCAAAACCGCCTTCCTCAATGGACATCTTTTCGAAGAAGTCTATATGGAGCAACCTGAGGGTTTTGTGAATCCAAAATATCCTAACCATGTATGCAAACTTAAGCGTTCCATTTATGGACTTAAGCAAGCATTAAGGAAATGGAATAAGCGATTTGATGATGAAATCAAGAAATTCGGTTTCACTTAAAATCCTGATGAGCCATGTGTATACCTAAAAGCTAGTGGGAGTTATGTCGCTATCCTAATTCTATATGTCGATGACATATTGCTCATGGGAAACAATATTCCAATGTTACAAGATGTAAAATCCTATCTTAAAAGAAGTTTTGCTATGAAAGATTTAGGGGAAGTTGCATATATTTTTGGAATCAAGATCTACCGTGATAGGTCAAAGCGGTTAATTGGTTTATGTCAAAGTGCTTACATTGAGAAAATCTTGAAAAGATTTTATATGGAAAATTCCAAACGTGGAACGATCCCAATGCAAGAAAAGCTTAAATAAGTAAGTACAAGGGATGCTTCAACGCTTGCTGGAGAACAGCGCAAGCAAAATTTCCAATTCGCTTGGCTTGTCGGATTATTATGTATTATGCTGTGAGATGTACTCGTCCTGATGTTGCGTTCGCACAGAACATGACAAGCCGATTTCAACAGAATCTGGGTGAAGAACACTGGACTGCTGTTAAAATTATTCTTAAGTATGTTCGCAATACTAAGGATATGTTTCTGGTATATGGAGGTAATATGAATGAATGTGCTCAGAGTTTGCTTGCTACACTGCTGCCTGGATATCTGTTTTATGACGGATATGACAACCTAAAGTGTTTTAGACCGGAATATGTGTTCAATTCTAAATGCGAGGTGCTGTTGACTGGAAAAGTACAAAAACAAAGTAATTTTTTGACAACCTCATCTAAGGTTGCTGAATCTATCGCTGCCATTTGATGCATCGAAGGAGGCTGTGTGGATTCGTTAAATTCATTTCTAGGCATGGCATTGTTCTTACAATTGAAGAACCCATAAGTATGTATTGTGTAATACAAGGAGCCATAGCAATAACAAAAGATGATAGGAGTCACTAAGTGCATGACATTTTCGCGTAAACTTACACTATGTGGCTTCGCGAGACCATTAAGATGGTGTGATGTAAAGATTAGGAAAAGATTGACACGAATGATTAATTAGCTGACCCTTTTACTAAAGGCTTTGGTATTCCCTAAGCCATTTTGAATTAACTAGAATATTGGATTGTTGCCAGCTAGTAGATTTCATGTAACCTGTGTTTGACTTAGTATTATGGATAATTTTTGGAATTGTAAGACAGTTTTAATTTCTGATGAATAAAGATACTTGGGATTTGTTTTCATTCATATAACAACTGTTATTCTATATTTGCATGTTTAATCCATGAATGATTCATCATTCTAAATATGTTCATTGTCAGTTAACAATATGAGAATATTGTTATGTAAGGCAAATGTGAGTGTTGGTTATATTATGTGAATATATGGATTGTTCCCACCAAACTCATATGTATTCACAAAGAGATGCATTATTGGTACTAACCTTCGATCATTTACTTTTGGATCCATGTCATGAGTGAAATATCGAAAATGGTTTATAAAATTATCCTTAAACTTGAGATGCAAGCAAGTTCTGTATGTGTGGATCTCACTTTATGATTATAGCCAAACGCTGTCCTGAAACAAGGTAGTTATAAAAGCTATTTTTCGGAGTGTATGTGAAGCAGCATCCACAACACTTGTAGTCAATAAAGGATTTGTTCCTCCACTTGATATGATGCGGAAAGATACCAATTGGGCCTCTCACAGGATATGAAATCATATATGATTCGTTATACGAATCATATATGATTTTCGCAATTCGTGACTGAAAAAAAAATCGAAAAAAAGTTCATCGAAAGTATATCGTGTCACCCGTCTACTGAAAGATAAAAAAATACTCGTCGCGATGGTGTATTTTTTGTCGTGTGACGATTTACCGTTTGTAAGATATTTTATTTTTAAAAAAGAGGTGAAAAGTGAGTTTTTTTATTTTTGATGAAAAAATGAGTGGCTAGGATTGGTTCATTGGATTTATGACAAATAATGGGTCTATGTTGATCTTAACTTAGGTGCTAGTCCAACTCCCAAATGGGAGCTGTTGGATTATGGTAGTCGGATAGCACGAATACATTACGAATATGTGAGCCTATTGGGGGCACACACGTTAATACACGGAGAATATATTTTATACTTCACGATATAAACCAAATGGATTAAAACCAATTAAGACATTAAATTGTTTCATGTCTTAAAGTTGAAGATCGAGTAGAAGGTTCCCATAAAGATTCCAGGTTCGGTTTGGAATAACTTATGGGTGATAAGGGCCGGTTTGGATAAGTGGAAGTAAGGAGAGTTGTGATAAGTTTATAACTTGTTTCCTAATCATATCCCAACTATGGTTGAGGGATTATAAATACCCCTCTTCCCATACCTCATTCCACACGCCTACAACCTTAAAACCCTAATCAGTTCTCGGTTTTCTTTGCTCTACCCTTACTGAAATTTCCAGGCCCTTCTCTAGGGTTGTTTTGGGGGTTCGTTTCTAACAGTAACCGAATAAAGACCTAACCCTATCAAGGGTTTTTCGGTTCTTGTTTCACCTCACTAGCTTGAACAAGTTTTTTAATTCTACTCAAGGTCGAAGATTTTATTTTTTTTTTTTTTTTTTTTTTTTTTTTTTTTTTTTTTTTATTTTTTTTTTTTTTTTTTTTTTTTTTTTTTTTTTTTCTTTTTTTTTTTTTTTTTTTTTTTTTTTTTTTTTTTAAAATCCTCATAAGGATTCTCGGTTAAACTGTTTTTCGGTCCAAGTGATATTCGGTAAATAAGGGTTTGCTATAAACCTGTAAATCGGTGCTTGTTTTTCGGTTACAAGTCAATAGTTTGTTTGGTAATCGGTAATATACAAGGGTATGTTCGTTGTGAATTAAGCCTAGCAAGTGCTTAAAATATTCGAGTTTGACGTGATTGTGTGAGCCACCGAGAAGCGATTGTTTTGAGTCGCGTTAATTCTATTCTTGATCAATTGGCTAAGAGCACCATCGTATTTACTTCTTGTATACGTGTTAAACAAATGCTATTGACTAGATCCAATCGCTGCGTTACTCGTAGTTACTTTGGTTACCTAGATGTTAAATCCCAAAAGTGTATCAGAGCCAGGTTGTGTTTAGCTTTATGGTTAAACACGAATTAGTTTTTAATTATACGCCTAGTATACATGCCTATTATTGAAACATATGTTATGATCTGTTGCGTTAAATATTTTATTTATGTTTTACTAGTAAAATATGACAATGATATGCGACTCCTTGCCATAAGATGAATAAAATATATAGATTTTGATCTTGAATACTATTAAAAGTTAATATAAGTTAAAAAGGAAAATTAAAATTGTTAATTTAGCTTATATCTTTCCTTTTTAATTATTGTCTATTCCGGCTATAAGACCCACTCAATCACAATATGTAGTGAATGGGGCAATCTAGGCACTTTAGCAGAAAACCTAGTGAGGGTCTTATGGTTCTCCATTTGGGGAAGACTCGAGAGAGAACTCGGATTTTACATGTTTACTTGTATGCTTAAATATGCCATCTTGTATGCATGATTATTTATTGCTACTAGTGTACACGCCAAAATAAATATGCCATATGTTTTAAAAGATGATTTTAATAGAGGTCTATTAATTTTACACGCATAATGTATGCTCATAGTGACCAACCATTTGTTTCGTGGAAAAATGTTTTTGTGATAATTAATAAGACGTTAAACTATTGAAACTTGTTTTTCATGAATTAAAAACTGGACGCTATGGACTCATGGGAAGTACGGCTCATCCACTAGAACAGACTATAAGAGAAGTTTAAGAGGCTGCTGTTTTTATACGTAATTCCTAAATATATAAGGTTTTTTAAAAGCTTTCGCGCTGACCAATATTCCTCCCGCTCTCTTGTGAGTCGATTAGAGAAACCGTGAACCATGGCTGTCACTACAGTGACATTATTAAAAGTTTTAAAATTAGTATTACAAAATGTTTACATGCACTTCTTGATACATGTTTTGACATATTTAATGTGAATACCCCTAGTTAAACATTTTAAGTCCTAAAGCCAGACAACCTAGAGCAGGTAGCACATGGTTGAGACCGGCTTTGGTTAGACCTTAGGGCCCTACCAACCCATGGCGAATTTTGTGTACTGGTCAACTCTACGATTTTTTACAATTCTTGCATGGTCGACTAAATTTTAGTAGGGCATGTTAGACTGGACCGAGGCATAGTGAACTAAACATACTCTTAACATTATAACTGATTACTAATTTTGGACCAGTATCATAAACCTAAGAGTTGCTTAAAAATGCAATAAACGCTCGACGCTTACCTCTTGCCACTTGTTTACGCCCTATCAGACCTTTGGTAATAAGTGGGAGTCAAAGTAGGATCTAGTCTTAATTAGTACATTAAATATGGTAAGATTAATTCTATTAAGACATTTTAATTAACGAAAATAACTAATTGTTTGACTTTTTTAAATTATAAGATGACTACCTCAGTCAGAAACAATTCGTATTCAGAGTAGTTTCTTTGAGAGAACAAAAACTCACTGGACCTAACTACATTACTGGTACAGACAACACTCTGGTACTTTTCAACTGATTGAAAGGAAATTACCTTGAGCATCCTATTCTTGCTGCACCCAGTTATTCATAACCCTGGACAACAAGTTCCTCCTAAGGCTCTTGTAGCTCACACTGCATGGGTTAAAGGGATAAAGGAAGTTGTTGTGTTCAAAATTTTATTAAACATATCACACAGCATGGGTTAAAAGGTGATACAGGAATGTTGTTGTGCAAACGTCATTTACTATAGGACCCTAGATATCCAACAGAATCTAGCTCATCTTGTGCTTATGAATACTCCAGTAACAAAATGCAATGTTTTCCAACAAGAGCAAACTAGGAACTCAGCAGGACTGTGGAGAATTTCACACTTTAACAGTATAGACCGGTTCAATAAGATTAGCTCACATGTATTAAAAGTATGAAGGGCGACCATTGACAACTTGGAGCGACTCGGTAAACCAGTTGGTCAAAACCTTGCAGTGAGTCTTATCTTAGTCTCTCTGAATAAGGATTTTGCCAGCT
Source organism: Tanacetum coccineum (assembly GCA_026074375.1). Classification (NCBI taxonomy): domain Eukaryota; kingdom Viridiplantae; phylum Streptophyta; class Magnoliopsida; order Asterales; family Asteraceae; genus Tanacetum; species Tanacetum coccineum. Next base: position 12,048 of record BQNB010152848.1, read on the forward strand.
TCGTGCAGAATTTTAATATGCACGGCATGGGAAAGACCGTGAATGAACTACATGCCATGCTTAAGCTGCATGAAGAAACGCTGCCAAAGAAAGATGTTAATCCGCACTTCATGCAATACGAGCAAGAGGGATCAAAAAACCAGAAAAATAAACCGCATAAAGCTGCGAAAGATGGGTCATGGTAAAGAGGAAAAGGCAAGAGGGTTTTGCACCTAACAATGCACCATATTCGGCTCCTAAACCTAAGACTCCTCACCACCTAAGAAGGGATAACCAGCAAAGAGACACCATTTGCCACCAATGTGGTGAAGTTGGGCACTGGAGAAGGAACTGTCCCGTGTATCTCGCCGAGTTGATGAAAAAGAAGAAGCTATCTCAGGAAGCTAGCACTTTAGGTATTTTCACCATAGAACTCTATTCTATCCCTAGTAAATCTTGGATTTATGACACTAGTTGTGGTACTCATATTTGTATTACTACTTAGGGACTATGGGGAAGTAAGAAGCTGAAACCAGGTGCTTTGAGTCTGTACGTGGGCGATGGTCATTGTGCAGCCGTTGAAACAATTGGAACTTATCATATTAGAGACCCTATGTGGATTTAGTTAATGTTTATAGAACAATTGTCATTAACATCCTCTAGTTACTAGAGGTGTTATTTAAGTTTTCGCGTTTGTTATGACACGTGGATTTAATAACGTTTTGATGATAACAATGATCTTTTAGTACAAGAATTATCTGGTTTATTTTAAGCAGTTCCACGAAATGTAATTTTTGAAATGACATGTCTTGCTCTATACAAGCAATAGTTCAATGCATTCAATTACGCAATAGAAGAGCTAACCATTTAATTAGACTCTAATCTCCTCCTGTGGCAACTGTCGTTCTTGGACACATTAGCAAGAACACATTGAAAATTGCAACATGATGAACTTTCATTTCAATTGACATATGAGTCAATTAAAACAAGGAAAGTGTGTTTCATGCTTTCGTTCTGGAAAGATGGCAAGAAAACAACCGAGTGGCGACATCAAGTGATGTCGCGCTGGTGTGCGAGAGACAGTCTAGCTCGCTTATCAAATCACACCGATACGAATGTGGGGTGGCCCATTTAAATGTGTCAAAACGAGGAGCCCAGCTACTTATGTCACTTTTTACTAAAGACTTTTAGTCCGTTAAGGTTATGTTTACTTGCTAAAACATAAAACATGAAGTGTGTTGAAACCTTTAAGTATTTCAAAAGGAATTAGAATACCAACTCGAAAGACATAAGTCACTACTCTGATCATGGAGGTGAATATATGAGTCAAAGAGTTTTTGGATCATCTAAAAAGAGCCAAGGGATATTGCCCATCGCACTCCTCCCAACACGCACAAACTAATGGTTTGACTGAGAGTAGAGACAATCGAACACTGCGAAGACAAGGATCTTCCATGTAGGAGTCAAACTACTCTACAAGTCCTTGGTACAAATGCCCTTGAGGAAAAAAACTTCTGCACGCATTCTCAACATGATTCGCAACTACAGATGTTGATAAGACACCAAATGAAATATGAGGCATGGCAAGCCCCTAAGCTGTCTTACTTGTAAAAGTATGGGGTTGTGATGCACTGTTAAGCGTGATACACTTACCAAATCCTGACAAACATGAATCCTAATCTTTAGGTGAAATCTTGTAGTATACCCAAAGGAAAAAATAATGATCTATTCTTATCTACAACCCATCGTGAAACAAAGTTTTTGTAGCTCGGAATGCTGAGTTCTTTGAGAATTATCTTATAGAATCTGAAGCAAGTGGGAGCGTGGAAGATCTTGAACTAATTCAAGAAGAAGATACAAATCCTTCTGTAGACACTAGCTTAAATCATAAAGAGGATGATCAAGAAATTGATGAACCTCAAAGTGATATCAATCCCATTCGTAGGTCCATAAGGACACGCCGTCCCACAGATCGATTGTGTTTATACATCGATGCTGAGGAACATGAGTTAGGGGATCTCGATGAACCCGCTAACTATAAAGCTGCATGGCTGGATCCTGAATCCAAGAAATGCACTGATGCGATGAATTTAAATGCAATCCATGAAAGACAAGATGTAAGGCCTTAGAATGACTACCTCCTAATGCTAGAATCGTTGGTAAAGTCTAGGCTCTTCAAGAAAAAGACTGACATGGATGGTGCAGTATACATCTTTAAAGCTCGTCTTGTAGCAAAGGGTTTCACTCAAACCTACGGGGTTGATTATGAAGAAACTTTTTCTCCTGTTGTAGACATTAGAGCAATAAGGATTCTCATAGCTATAGCCACGTACTATGACTATGAGATATGGCAAATGGATGTCAAAACCGCCTTCCTCAATGGACATCTTTTCGAAGAAGTCTATATGGAGCAACCTGAGGGTTTTGTGAATCCAAAATATCCTAACCATGTATGCAAACTTAAGCGTTCCATTTATGGACTTAAGCAAGCATTAAGGAAATTGGAATAAGCCGATTGATAGATGACATCAAAATTCGGTTTCACTTAAAATCCTGATGAAGCCATGTGTATTACACTAGAAGCTAGTGGAGTTCTGTTGCTATCCTAAATTACAAAATTCAATGACATATTGCTCATGGGAAACAATATTCCAATGTTACAAGATGTAAAATCCTATCTTAAAAGAAGTTTTGCTCTGAAAGATTTAGGGGAAGTTGCATATATTTTTGGAATCAAGATCAACCGTGATAGGTCAAAACGGTTAATTAGTTTATGTCAAAGTGCTTACATTGAGAAAATCTTGAAAATATTTTTTATGGAAAATTCTAAACGTTGAACGATCCTAATGCAAGAAAAGCTTAAATTGAGTAAGTCACAAGGTGCTTCAACGCCTGCTGAGAAACAGCGCATGCAAAATATTCCATACGCTTCGGCTGTAAGATCTATTATGTATGCTGTGAGATGTACTCATCCTTGCGTTCGCAAAGAACATGACAAGCCGATTTCAACAGAATCTGGGTGAAGAACACTAGACTGCTGTTAAAATTATGGAGGTCGCTTTGACTGGAAAAGTACAAATCAAAGTATTTTTGCAACCTCATCTACATATGCTGAATATATCGCTGCTTTTGATGCATCGAAGGAGGCTGTATGGATTCGTAAATTCATTTCTAGGCTTGGTATTGTTCCCACAATTGAAGAACCCATAAGTATGTATTATGATAATACTAGGGCCATAGCTATAACGAAAGATGATGGAGTCACTAAAGGTGCAAGACATTTTCGCGCAAAAGTCCACTATCTTCGTGAGACCATTAAATTGGGTGATGTAAAGATAGAAAAAGTTGACACATATGATAATTTAGCTAATCCCTTCATAAAGGCCTTAGCATTTCCTAAGCATTCTGAATTAACTAGGAATATAAGAATGTTGCCAGCTAGTAGTTTCATGTAACTCTGTGTATTGATTAGTATTTGGATAATTTAGAATTGTAAGACAATTTTTAATTTCTAATGAATAAAGTTACTTGGGATTTGATTTCATTCATATAACAACTGTTATTCCATATTTGCATGTTTAATCCATGAATAATTTATCATTATAAATATGTCCATTGTAGGTTAACAATATAGGAATATTGTTTTGAAAGGCAAATGTGAGTGTTGATTATATTCCGTGAATATATGGA